>JAQZBX010044148.1:0-21448 GCA_029593785.1 Cabassous unicinctus
AAATAAAACAGAAACAAAGGAACTGAGCCAAAATGTAAGTGAAGAAAACTATGCTGAGTTGAAAAAAATACAAAAATTTTGGAACTACATACTAAAAATCTCCATATATCATGGGTGAATTATTTTAAGAAGTAAACTACTACTCACATCTTAGCGAAACTACTGGATTTCAAAAGGTAAAAAATCTGTAACTTCACTTCATGGGAAAAAGTAAACATATAAAGTATAAACCCAGAAACTCAGAAATGCATACATATTGGTATGAGGAAACAATGCTATAAAATAAAAAGTTTCTTTCATACACACAAACACATATATATACATGTATATTATGAAATTTGGAAATATCAATTAAAATATACATACATCTTTATCACTTAAGATTAGCTATTATTTGAATTAAAAACAATGTTAACAGCTCCTAAATCACAGCTGAAGATCAAAGAAACCACAAACATTGCAGATATTAATTCAACAGTAACAATAAATATAAACAGTTTAAACTATCCTACTTTCTTTAAAAAAGACACTGGAAAAGATGATGCCATATTGCTAGCTTCCAAACTCTCATTCCGTAAAGAAAAATAATAGGTTAAATGATCATCTTTAAAAGTAGTTTACATAGGAAGCACATGCCACAAAAGTCAAGGAATTTCTGCAGGATCTGGTGTCAATAAAGCAGACAACAGGAAACCACCAAGAGACTGAGCAAAGAGATGGAGGATGGAAACAAGCTGCCCAAATGGCCTCCACGGCTGCTGTTTGCTCTTCTGTGTGATGGATACTCAGAGAGCACTGCAGGTCCTCTCTCAAGGAGAAAAGCACGGCCAGAGCCATCCCTGGAGGTAACACACCCCTGTACAGAGTTCCAAGATGAGGACTTATAATGAGAGCAAGAGGAAGAAAATCTAGGACCTCATTGGTCAACACACTGGGGAGCTGTCAGAGACCTGGCTGGTGTCCCAGCAGGACAAGGGAGCAGGCTTCAAGCCAAAATGCAGATTACTCCCCTGGTATAGAACCATCGCCACAACACTTGCTACTTTACATTTTGGTTTCAATGATTACATCATGGTCAACTTGGGGAGATGTCCCTGGGGTGAACAAAACCCCTTGGAATTCCATAGAGGAAGCTATTTCAATTGTGGAACTGGCTGCTCCAGACGGGCCATCGAGTGGCTGGAAATGAATGGAAAGCCTTAATTATAAGTCCCTAAACCTAGTAAATAGTTGGTGCATTTTCAAGACCTGCTCTGCCTCCAATAACTTTGGTCTTATATCCAGAGACCGTGTAGAGCAGACTGTGATGGTTTGGAGGCAAAAAGATACCCAGGATAGAGATAGACTCTCCTAAACCAGGAAAAGTTTCTGCCTTCTGAGACAAAGACAGAAATAACAATCCTCTTTCAAAGGCACCTAGCCCTAAGGCAATGCGGAGATAGCTTTTAAAACAGGGATTTCCAGAAGAGATTGGCAGGGTGAGTACTAAAAAAAGTATAGATATTAAGCAAAGGTGGACCCTGAGCAGGCACTTTTCACTGGGTTGAAACTGAAAGTGTCTCTATGATACTGGATTTCTCCAAGGACAGCAATCTCCCTCTACCAGAGGGTTCAAGGAACCACGTAGCTGCCTTAGAACAGACGATGCCTTTAGCACCTCCACTGCCTGGTCCTGCACCTCTGTATCTGTAAATTTTTCAGACTTTAAGAAGAAGGAGAAATAGGGGTGGGGCTGAGTTCTCTCTGTCTACAAGGAAGACCCAAGTCTTTACACCTGATTTAGAGTAGTGGGGCAGGAGTAAGGGCACAGGATAAAAAATTTTTTTACTTTTTGGATACTGATGCTCAGACACCTATTTTACCAGATTCTCTGAGGAGCAAAGACCAACCATTCAATTGTCTGGGTTTCGAAACAGAGTAGAATAAGGTAAAAAAAAAGTAACAGCGTGCACCACTGCTATTTCTCCCACTGCTGAATGCGTAATTGGCAGTGATGTCTTACCTGCTTGTACTGTAAATGCTGATAGCATCCAAGGGACCTTTTCAGATTTAGAAGTCCTGCTTGTACAGAGGTGGTAATGAGTGAGTGAAATATCTCAATGCAATAGGCCTATATGGTCAGTGAAAAAGCTAACTGGAACTGGAGCAGACGGTGCATTATCAACGAACGAACTCATTTGTCATCTCTATTGTCTCAACTCTTCTCGGCTAAAAATGAGCCATTTGCACTAACTGACAGCACGTGGTATGCCATCTTGGACAGTGCTAATAACTCTCTAAATGTCTTTAATTTCAGAAAATCAAAATCAGTTTGCTTGTGCCTGTGCTGCTACAGAGGTACTCGAATTCTGCTTTTTGCTCCCGATGGGTGGACTGAGGCACGGAACTTCCATTCAGAGGTGATTTGGGTCCACTACATTGATAATATTCTGAAGAGCCTCAGTAAAGAACAGGTTGCAGTGACTTTTCAGAAGAAACTGACTCACAAGGTAGTCCAGAGATGGCCCATTAATCTTGATAAGGTACAGGGACCACCATCCATGTCAAATTCCCAGGGGTAATGTGTCTGAGGCTCAAAGATCAATCCCTGAAACAGTAAAGGAAAAGCTTATTTTCCTATGGCCCTTTGCTACCAAACAGGAATCTCCACACTTAATTAGACTGTCTAGACTCTCAAAACAAAAGTGCCACCTCTAGGCATTTGTTTGCCACGGCCCAGATGGTTTCAACAAACCAATGCAATGGTGATACAACTCAAGTTTAATGTACAGTCCTGAGCTGGAGTGACTTATGACCCTTCAGGTTACATCATTGCATGTGAATGAGAGTGAGCCATGGACTGTCTTTCCACGGGCGATGAGAAATACTTTCTGGCTATCTTTAGTCCCGTAATTATTGGCAACCCTTTTTTTGTACCATGCTCCCCTTGCTGAGCCTCCAGGTCAAGAGGGCTATCCCCGCGGGGACACACTGGTTCCATATAATGGTGTGAGTACTAGTTCCTGACATCAAAGTCTGAGCCCTGGAGAGAGTAGCCACCACCCACTGAGAAGGCACAAGCCCTGGAAAAGCAGCAGGTCAATCCAAACTCCCTGGCAAGAACATAGTGGATAACAGACTGGCCTAAGTCTACATCCCGCCTAAGCAGGGAGAGGTATGCATCGCAACAATGCTTTCGGTTGTATTTGGATTAAAACCATCAGTGAATAATTTATACACACTATAGTAAAGGAAGCTAAATGGTTATCTGAGAGAAGATGTCCTAGCCGCCTCTGAGACAGATTCATTTGGCTGACTCTTGGGTGCATGGCCAAGGCCAACGCTGCAGTTTGGCTGTATCCTGATGATTACTATTCTGTTGACTTTCTCCCACGTCGAGTGAGACAAAGCAAATGGACTTGGTCCCAGGCCCTATCAATGTGTTTAATCTGAGATGATGATAGGAGGGCATACTCATGTGAAAATTTGAGTTCTAGCAAGATCATGTAGAGCTAAGGTGTAGGTCATTGGCAGAGGCAGTTCATGAGGTATGTCGATATCCCTGTAGATTCTTACGGAGTGTGCCAAACCCAAGGCTTAACTGTCCTCTGACCATGAGCCATATCCGTAGTTAATCACATAAGTATTAATTTAATTAAGGCAACCGCAATGCGACTACTTGCTCCCCCGGGGAACGGAACTGGTTGACTTTAAAGAGTGTCGAGCCTTTGGCCGCAGTTTCCTAGCTGTGGCACACCCCACTGCATGTTGTCTCCACCTGGGCCCATGGCACTGCCCCTTGGAAAATGGGGAGGGGGCAGCTGTTACTCACTACTGTGCTGATGCCCCTGCTCTTGGCTCTGCTCTGAGTAATCATTACACATTACCATCCTCGATGAGGCTGTTTGGTTTCTTCCCTGACGAAGTCAATTGAGATTCTTTCATCCTTGATCTTGAAAATCAAAGAGATAGGTTTAGTATGCTTTAAAAAGATTTATAAATAACCAGAAATCTTCCAGATATATCGATGAATAAAAATTGAATTATTAAAAATAAGATTATAAGGAAAAATAATTTCTATATTTCCTTTGCCTGCATTTAATATCAAAATTAGATTCAACTCCTAGAGGCCATCAGGCGGCTTTGTCATTTTAGTCTCTGAAGTTGTTTCGCTGGGGGTTTTTTGTTTGTTTTTTTTATCTTTTCTTACAAGTTTGGTGGGGGAGTTGGATGAAAAATGTCCTAGGCCTTAAGCTATTTCCTGGGTAGAATTGTGACCATTCTTTCAAGATCTTTAAAGTGCTTTCTGTGGTGTCTGTTTTGCCTCGGGCTTCACATAGCTCAATCTTTATTTCTAAAATAGCTGTGTCTTTTGCTCCTAATTCATTCCCAAGTTCTGCCAATTCCGATTTTACACCATTTATTGTCAGGACATCAACTCTTGTTGGCTGACCGTCTCCTCTAAGTGAGTTTATTTCTGCTTCATGGTGTTCTTTTGTTATTTGCAATTGTCATGCTTTCTTTAATTCATGCCGGAATGCTGGGTTTCAATTTTCCTGTGCTTTATGTCAACATTTTTCTAGGGAGATTTTTTTTTTTTACTGCTGCTCAGAAGTTTGATTTTTTATTTCTGTATTTTTGTATGGATGCAGCAGTTTTTCTCTTTTATTTTTCATTCATAGAATGAGCTGAATTCTCCTAGACCAGCAATTAGCAAGCACGTATGAGGATGGTTGGGAGGAAGAAAGGCTGAGGGTAGCTTTTCTATCTTCCCATCTCAAGCACTCGCTCTTGTATTGCTAACAATGATTAATGGTTTCTTTCAAATATGGAGCTACCCCTATTTTTGTTTGTTTGTTTACTTCACATTCCTTCACTCTGCTCTTCTCCAGCATATTTTCCCCTTATTTATTTCAAATGTACCCCAAACAGTTTCTACAAAGGGTGGTAGAATTTTCCAGACTATTTTGACGTCAATATTCACTGATGTTTTGAGTTCAGTTTTTGCTGGGAAGCTGAAGAACTCCCAGTCGTTTCCTGCTGCACCTACCTTCCAGCATTTCCACTGTGGCTTCCCTCCATGACCCTTCAGATTTCAAGTTGTTTTACACATTATTTGGACCTTGCTGTTTTGAAATTGTCTGAAAGACTAATTGTGGCTTTGTCCATTTCTCTTCATAATCTTGCTAATTTTTTCTTTTAGATTCTTTAAGATTATATTTCCAGATACATAGAGGTTAAAGATTGTTCTCTTTATGTTGCATGTGTTTCTTTTGTTATAATGGTATGAATCCCTCGGTTTTCATCATACTTTCTATTAATATACTTTCTATTTTATTTACTTTTTATCCTTTCCTGACTTCAACAGCATTGATTGAGCTTTATTTATCCTCTGAATGCATTTGATATTCATTCTCTTTTGTTTAATTATTTTAATGTTTTGCAATTTTGTCAAAGGGTGATAGACATTTATTTGTATTTATTCTGCTTGGCACTCATTATGATTCTTCTACCTAAAGATTCATGTGTTTCAATTCTGGAAAGTTTTCCACCAAGATCTTTTTAAATATTTCCTGTCTCCCTCTTCCCCTCTCTCCATTTTCTTCTTTTGGAATTTCTCTTAGATATATGTTGGACATTTTTCACTCTAGGCTCATTTCTTAACTTCTCTTTAGTGTTTCCTATGATTTTATTTCTCTGTGATGCAACAGGACTAACATCTATTTTCCAGTTCTTTGATTTATTCTTTAGCTGCATCTAATATGCATAACTATCCTTGCTTTTTTTGTTTGTTTGTTTCAATGACTATTTAATTTCCATATATTTTATTTTTAATGTCTGCCTTTTTTCTTGGAGTTTTCTTTCATTGCACTTTTAATATTTTATAGAATCTTCTACACTATTTTTATTACTCTTGGTTCTCAAGGTGCTAATTCTCTCACTTAATGCATCTGCTGATTCCTCCACATCCCCGTGATGTTCATTTCTTCTTGTCATTTGCTTATTTTATTGCCTCCACATCTTTAGTGGGAAGTTGCTTGCTTTTTTTTTGTTACGACCTCTTCCTTTTCATTTTCTAGTATCCTCCAAGTTCTGTTAATACCCCCATGAATTTGTGTTATTAGTTTCTGCAAAGGTTCACAAATATAATTTTGAACCATTTTCATAACAACTTATTAACACTGTTTTCACACTAAGCAGAAATTAAAACTGTAGACTTAAAACCTATTTGTCATATAGGCATCTTTCTTTTGGGAGACAATTTAGGAGATATTACTGCCCAAGCCAAGGAGTAGATGAAAAGTTTTTGTGCTACTTCTTTGAGTTTCCTATTTCTGTGTCTATGAATGGACAGAAGTTGTACACGTCAATCATTATCTTGTTGATAAAACTCGGTTCCAGCTTTCAGGACTTTCATCCAGATATTAAACTCTAGTATTCAATCACTAAGCCATCAGCTTCTATCAGCTGTACTGAATGAATGATCTCTTAATTTCTGGCACTCTGGGATTTACTTTTCTTTCTCTTGAGTTCAAATTTGTATTTGAAAAAAAAATTATATTTCATCTAGCATGTGTGTGTTTGTAGCAGGAAGTAGCCATTTTTCATAAATTTATAAAAATATTTCATACGATTTTATGTATGTGTATAACATTTTCTCCTGGATAAATATTCATATTCTAAGGGCAAGAACTATACATGCTTTCTTCTGTATTATCCACAACGCATAGTATAATAAAGCACATTGCAAGTACTTGATCAACACCAACCAATCTAATAAATACCTATAGTTTAATATTATGGTGGTTTGAAACTGTATGTACCCCAGAAATGCATGTTCTTTAATTTAATCCATTCTGTGGGTGTAAACCCATTGTAAACCTTTTGATGAGGTTACCTCAGTTACTGTGTGTCCCACTTCAATCAGGATGGCTCTTAGTCCTAGTTCTTGAGTCCTTTGTAAGAGTATGAAATTAAGATAGAGAGAGAAAGCCACAGGAAGAGGCTGGACATAACGGAACCCAGAAGAGAGAGATATACCAGGAGATGCTGCCATGTGCCTTGCCATATGGTAGAGAAGCCAAGACTCATCACCCTAGCCCCAGATTGCCAGGCTTCAGGGACAAAGCATCACCATGATGATACCTTGATTATACCTTGATATGGACATTTTCCCAGCCTCAAAACCTTGAACAAATTCTCATTTTTTAAGCCAAGCCATTTCATGGTATTTTTTGAGCAGCCTAAGAAACTGAAACAAACGCCTACATATAAAATTAGCAAAGGTTTTTAATTCTTCAAGGAATAAGTTAGAATAAAAAGTTTATTATTTATTTAAAGCTGAACAGAAGATACAGCCAGGTGCTAAATTTAACAATTATTTTAAGAGTGTAAAATTGCTTACATTTTCTCATTTCAGACGAGAATTGAAAATGGCTTTTAAGTCCTAAATAATATTCCTTATCAGGGGATTTTAAAAAAGCATCTATGATGTTTTTTCCATCTATGGCTATTTTTGATAATTTTATACCTGAATTATTTTCCACATTTTCTGCAACTTTGGAGACTACGATCATTATCACCCTCCTTGGAGAAGCTTTCCATTTGCTCAGATGCTCTCAACTACCTAATGGAGAAGCACGTGCTTTCATTTCCTTATCCCCATTTAAACTTCAGTTACTTTCACGTGGTGTCTTCCCCCAACATACCATTAAATGTTTCTCACAAAAGGTACTTTTTATGATGACTGTTTAATTGCTCATCCAGGATGTACAGGTCGAAAATGCTACAAAATGTTCAAGTAGCTAATCCTTTGTATAATTGGAGGGCGGCACGGTAACTTCAGTTCTTTCAGTTACACAAATCAAGCTAATTGTTTCCTTGTAACACACCACATCGGCCAGCACTGGGTTTTTCATTCTCATTCATTAAGTTTTCCAGTAGCATAAGAAGCAGACACCCCACTGGAGCTCTTACATTATTCATTTCCCTCATACTGTTTTATGGCCATAACAATGCCGTCTTCCAAAGCCTTTCTCTCCATAGCCATCTCGTTTCAAGTGACTCCAGGTGATATTTCCTCCCAAAAGTTTTATTAAAACATTTAAAAAATTGGTATGTACAAAAATGTTGGAAGAAGCATACAACACACACCTATGTACTTTTCGCTAATTTCAACTATTTTAACATTTTTATCATATTTAATATATATACCACACATAAGCACACATACACGTGTATAATGTATATCATTTTCTTCTATTAAAGATTTGAGAAAAAGTTTTTGACATCATGATCCTTGCACTTCAAGAACTTTAGCATATTTCTCCTAATAACAAGGACATGATTTTCTATAACTGTATTAGTTAGGGTCCAGTCAGGAGAAGGATTCCACACCTGTTTTGTTTTGTTTTTTAACAAAAAGTTTAATATCAAGAAATGTTTAATGGGTTATTAGACAACTGAAAGGTAAAAGAAGAATACTAAGGCATTATGGAGGCAGTAAATACAGGAGACAGCAACCACTCTTAGGGAGTGTGATGGTGAGGATAATGTGCCAGCTCGGCCAGGCAACTGTGCCCAAGTGTTTGGTCCAGCAAGCACTGGGCTGATTGTAATACAAGGACATTTATGGACTCTAGTCACCAGTGAGTTTACTGCATGGATGGCTGATTACATCTGCATCAACCAGGGAGATTGCCGTCAGCAATGAGTGACGCTTTATCCAATCAGTTGAATGCCTTAAAAGGGGAAGTGATTTCAACATTCAGAGAGAAATTCCCAGCTTGTCTTTGGACAGGCAACGTCTCCCAGAAACTCACCAAGGACCTTCATTGGACTCTCATCCGAGCCCCTGGTTTGCAGCCTGCCTGCGGAACCTGGGCTTGTGCATCCCCGCGGTCATGTGAGAGACTCTTATAAAATCTCATACTGTTTACAGACATCTCCTGTTGATTCTGTTCCCTAGAGAGCCCTGACTAATACAGGGAGCAAAGAAAGAAGATTGTGATTATTATAATTTATGAACTTGGAGGAGAGGCTCCACCAAGCCCGGACTCAGGCCTGTGAGAAGCAGGTGCCGGCTGGTTGGCGCACAATGAGGCTGGTCCCAACACTGCGGGAAAACTACAAACTAGAACTGACCACTGCTTCCAGGATCAACTCTGACTGTCAGACTGAACAAACACTGTGTGATTCTGAAAAGAACAAGGGCAAACGGGAAGGAACAAGCCCCTCCTATCTCTTTTTGCCTGCCAATCTCTCTCGAGCGTCCCCTACTGGCAATTCCTAACATGGAGCAGGCTTTCGAGGGAAACATGTTTTTCAAAACCCCTGCGAGGGGGGCATCAGAAAGCAGAATCTGAGGTGAAAAGACAATAATTAATATAAGCACAGTATACCTCTTTGGCTATGCAACATTTGTACTATTTTTCTCTGCTTGACCTTCCACATAACAAGAAAAAAAAGACAGTATCCTTCCACCAAACAAGATATAACTTCCTATAAAATAAGAAGTCCTCACCCTCTCCAAAAAATGAAACACTAAATCCCAACTCTAGTTTATCCAACTCTGGAAGACAACTCTGGTATTCGTCTCTGCTCTACGTAAATTAACCTTCAAATTAAGTCAGATCCATATTGGTACCATCTACAGTGCTTAATATTAATTTGTAAGTTTAGCCAACATCAACAACCTTTGTATAAGATAGTAAGGTCAGGTGGAGAAAGAGAAGAAGAAATTAATATGTGTAAATGCACAAACACATATAGGCATAACAAACATGTAAGAAAATATGCATAGCTGCTACATTTCTTTCTCTAACTGGTAATGCTATTGAGTACACATATTGATTGAAACTTATTTTTGAATATGAAAAATATCTACAGAGTATGAAATTCAAAACTATATAAAAAGCCATAAACAGAAAAGTCCTCCTGCCATTCTATCTTGCCAAATCTTTCTATCCATTTCCTGTAGATAGCAATTATCATTAGTTTCTGATTTTTCCTATGTATCATTTTACAAACATAAGCAAATACCATATATAGATATGTAGTTCTATAAATATATATATAATGTAGCCTGATTTTTCATTTGATAATTTACCCTGGAAATCATATCAGCCCATGGAAATACATGTCTTTAGTTTTTATGGCTCCACAGTACTCCAGTTTTAGGATGTGCCATCATTCATTCAACCAGTATCCTACAGATGGGCATTTGAGTTGTTTACGAAATCTGTTTTCTGTTACAAATAATGCCCCAATGAAGAGCCTTTTGCTTTCTTTTTCTTTTTATACTTAAAGGTTTACTTTCAGGATGGTTTTCTATAACTGAATTGTTGGGTCAAAGAGTAAACGCAGATATAGATTTTTTTTTTTAGATATTGCATTTTTAACACCCACCAACAATGCATGAAATGCTCTTAGTGATATTTAATATGCTGCTTCATCACTAGCTGACATGGATATTCATGTTTCATCTCTGAAGATGAATGATTTTCCCTGATTTCAGTCACAGGTTAACATGATGACTAATTCCAATTTCCTATATTTTTCTGAACATCTGCAGACTGCACCTTCTCCCAATTTCAATTCAGACCAAAAAGCAAAATGCAATACTATAAAACTTCTAGGGAAAAACATAGCAGAAAATCTGTGCCCCTGAGATTAGAGAAGAGTTTTTAGATATAACACCAAAAACACAATCCATGAAAGAAAAAGTTAATGGCTGACCTTTATTAAAATTAAAAACTGCTGTGGTGCAAAAATCACTGTTAAGAAAATGAAGACAAACCTCAAACTGGGAGAAAATATTTGTGAAATACATATTTGATAAAAGGCTTTTATCCAAAATATACAAAGAACTCTTAAAACTCAACAACAACAAAAATTAACAACTAAAAAATGGGCAAAAGATCTGAATAGACACCTCACCCGAGATAATATACATATGGCAGATAAACATCTGAAAAGATGCTCAAAATCATTTGCCATTATAGAAATGCAAATTAAAACAATATTGAGATATCACTACGTAACTATCAAAATGGCAAAAAAATTTTAAATGATTCTCTCAATTGCTGGTGATGATGATCAACAAGAACCCACATTCATTGCTGCTGTGAGTACAAGTTATATCTGCACAAATACCTGCACACAAATGTTTATAGCAGCTTTACTCATAATCACCCCAAACTGGAAAGTAACCAAGGTATCCTTCATGTAAATGGATAAAAATTGTGGTATGTACATACAATGGAATGCTATTCAGCAATAAAAAGAAACAAGCTGTGGTGATGGTAGCACAACATTGTGAACCCAATTAACAGCACTGAATTATATATTTGAATGTGATTAAAAGGGGAAATTTTTAGGTTGTACCTATGTTACTAGAATAAAAATATTTTAAAAACAGGACTGTACAAAACAAATAGTGAACCATATTGTAAACAATGGACTATGGTTAATAGTACAATTATTATTAAAATTTTCATTCATGAACTGTAACAGATGTACCACACTAATGCAAGGTGTTAATAATAATAAGGTGGTATACAGGAACTTTGTATTTTAAGAGTGATTTTTCTGTAAACCTACGAGTTCTCTAATAAAAAAGCAAGAAATGAGCTATCAAGCCATGTATGGACATGGACAAATCTTAAATGCATATTGCTAAATTTTAAAAAAAGCAACCTGAAAAAGCTATATACTATGTAATTCCACTTATATTACATTCTGGAAAAAACAAAACTAAAGAGATGGTAAAAAGATCAGTGGTTCCCAGGGGTTCAGGAGAAGGAAGAAGAGGAAACTTTGAATAGGTGAAGCACAGAGAAATTTTGTGTGTTCAGTATGATAATGCAATAGTGGGTACATGACACCAAGCATTTGTTAAAATGCATACGAACTTCACAGTACAAGTGTAATGTGTGGAATTTTTTTAAAAAGAATTATTTAGAAGTTTGGGGAAGCCCGGGATCAAATGTAGAATGTGACCAAAAAATCTAACTGTATTACAACTATATGAAACAAATTCACTGAAAGGGGTGGGGGAGAAGGTGTGGCTCTAACTTTGGAATTGAGTGACGTCTATAAAACTGAAAGCAAAAGAAATTGTAAATAAGCACTGTACTCTTGTTGATAAAGTTGTATCCTACATAGGCACAGTTAACAATTCTGAAGCAACTCTACGCTTTTCATTGTTGGAATTGGACAATTAAATAAATGAATGGTGGATGGCAGAAGACAAATTTCTCACTTTTGAGTGGGAATTTACATACAAGCAAGGGGAGCCAGCTAGAATGATCCATGTGGTAATTGATTAGGGTTGGAGACATCAGTATAAACTCATGTTTAGCCTAATAAAGCTACAGATGGTTGCAGATAGATGTTTATAGATATATACATAGCTTATATACACATGTATATTTCCCTGCTCCATCAGCTGAGATGCCTAGAAGTAAGGGAAGTTCAGCAGCAGTAAGTACACTTGGCACCCAGATTTTTGGTTTATAAAACTGTTTTCCAAAAATGGAACTCAATTTCCTTGGAGAAATGTCTGATTCTAGGGCTGGACAAGAATTATCTAAGATGAACCCAGAACATCTTGTAATACCAGAAGGTAAGGAAGTGCTCAAAAACCAACCAACACAAACACAAATACACTTAAAATGATGGGGATGCCTCAAAGGGGCACAAGGGCCAACTGAGAGTACCCAACTTAAGCATCAAAATAATTGGATTATAACCCAAAGTATTAAAAAGTGTATGGGTCCACATGGATATAAATGAATGTTTGAATAAATAGGGAGGGTATAATAGATAATACTCCCAAGAAGAAGAATTCCCAATCATTTATACAGATATTCTGCCCTCGTGGAAGTAGAGCATAACTTCTCACTCTTTAAGTGTTGGTTGTCTAGTATGGCTTCCTTTCAAGGAGTACATTATGGAAAAGGAAAAGAAGAGTCCCATCACAGTGGGTAAACCTGACAAGAGCTACCTCTAGCAAGTGAAAAAGGTTAACCTCAACAGTAATAAATCATGTGGATAGTAAATACTCTTGATGTGATGAAAATAGTACTTCTGTGGTCTTCTTTCCAAAAATGCATAGACTCTATCTAATTGTGAGAAAAACACAAGACAAATCCCAACTGAGGAAAAAATCTACAAAATGTCTGGCCAATACTTCTCAAAACTGTCAAGGCCATAAAAACAAGGAAAGTCTGAGAAATTGTCACAGTATAGAGAATCTAAAAAGAAATGACAACCAAATGTAATGTGGAAATCTGAATGGGATTCTGGGGCAGAAATAAATGAGATTAGGCCAAAATGAAAGAAATATGAATAAAATCTGGACTTTAGTTACTCATAATTTATAAATATTGACTCAATTGTGACAAATGTACTATAGTAATGTCGGATGTTAATAGTAGGGGAAACTGGATATGGGCTCTATGAGAAATTTTTGCTATCTTTACTCTCTTTGTGAATTTTCTGTAAATCTAAAACTATTCTAAAATTTAACATTTATTTTTAAAAGATGAATTAGAAATTATCCTAGAATGTCCCCTTTCTAGGCAAGACTTTCAAAAAACAGTTGGACACAATGCGTTTGTATAGGAGAGGGAAAGTAGCCCTAGTGGCAGATATTGAGGCAATGCAAATACTCCATGTTATCTTGGTGAGGAAAAAACAACATGTTTTAGATCCATTCTGATATGCCTTATACAAAGTCCTTATCAGTCTTCTAATATTGCTACTTCCACATTTTGTATCATTTAACTAAGCCATTAGCCACAGCCCATGTATCATTGTAGATCTTTTCCTGAGTCTATCTCTCCTTCCATAAGAGGTAGGAAAAACTGTAACAAAACAAAGTTTTCTCCACTGGATTTAGTCTATACACTTTCCTAGCCCAGCTGTAAAGTTACAGCAATCTATAGCCAGCTGTTACTGGCATATTGTGCAGATCCATCTTAAATCAGGCTCATTTTTTTTTCTCCTTAGTCACAGCTTAGTCATGGGAAAACCCCATGAGGCCATAACTGATCAGAGGAAGAAGAAGCAGTGCAGTAAGAATAAGGAATCTTGGGAGGTGAGGAAACTTCTCACAATTTCCTTGTGAAGGCCAGGTCCCACGTAGCCCATTTCCACTTGAGATGGTGTGCTGCAGTGCAAGCTCATAGGTGTGTATGGCTGCTTTGATTAGATAATAGGACAGGTTAGGTTGCATGGCCATTTGGGGGCACATGATCAGGTGTTCAGTCTCTACAAATTCCAAGTACATACCATGCCAAGATCTGTTTTACAGAAGGCAAATATTTTCTTGCAGAAGAGGCTATGGATTTGCATGATATCCTAGAGAGCTCTGCTATAATTTTGTAATAGTGCCTTCAAGTAGCATGATGATTTCAAACTTCTACAGATCCTTCAAGCACCACTGGATCTGCAGACACAAAAGGGTCAAATGACCCATTTGCTAACATCTGGAAACTCTGACTTACTCATGGCCCTCGCTCAAAGCAGCCAGTCTTTCCAGAGGCCTGGCTTTCTTTTTTTGGACTAGAAAAAATAATTTGCCAGTAAAACAGATGTATCCATGTGCCAGGGATTGTACAGTGCTGCTATTGCATGCCACTGCCAAGTCTAAACTGTTCCTGTTGCGTTGAGATGGAAAATCCCACTTTAAGCATCCAATTGTTTAAGCCTAAGTCATGTATCCAAACGAAGTCTCCATGAGGTAGGGAGAGGAAATAATCAGTACCCTTTGTTTCTCAGAGTGAAAAGACGGGCTGTGCCTCTTGCACAATTGGGGAAGTCACCTAAACTAGGGAGGACATTTAGATGCTGGGAGATCTTGAATCTACAAATGTGCATCACAATTGTATGTGAATGATTGAGCATAAATAATGAGTGCTGAATCACGAAAAATGCTGAGTGTGGGTGTGCACATGCCTCACTGAAGTTACAGAGCCACTTTTAGATCCCATGTTAGTAGCAGACTGTGGGACAGGAGAATATGTTGGAAAGATGGATTTTTTTATTCCTAGGTGATTTCCAAGGTGTGTGTTGTAAGTGATTTAAATGGAGATAAGCCTCTATGCCTACCATTCCACCAGTTTTCCAGTAAGGTTAATTCGGGCTCTTTACTTGAGTACCACTTACCACCCAATTCAACATGCTCAGGAAACCAGCACTGGAGGAGTAGCATCAACATCGAGCATTATGGAAGGGTATTTATGACCTGTCATGCTAAGAGCAACAACTCAAGGGAATTCAGAAGAGAGAAGTAACCCTGCTTGCAGTTTCAAGATATATTTCACGGAAAATATGAGACACTTGTGCAGACCTCTAAGGCTGAAGGAGATGGCCTAATTCAAAACAGTGGGAAGGGAGACATGGAACGTTAGCCAAGCCCAGATTCACGAAAATGTACGGTAAATTTAGGGAATTGCAAGTAAATCTGGTGAGCCTGGAAAACGGGGTGATTGTGACATGGGATTTGAAGTCAAATTTGTAAAGATCCTCACTGTAGGAAATAAGAACCCCATAAAGAGTGCAGTCTGGAAAATGAAAAGACATGGTGCAGAGGAAGCAATTAGGGGGCTTTGCTATAATCAACATATAATGTAACATCTGAACCAGAACAATGGTCATCCAAGTAGACAAATAAAGGTACAGGTTTGAGAGCTGTTTCATATCTCATCTTAGTTAAGCTTGTTGAAATGTTGTGGAAAGTGAGGAAGAAGGACTACAGACTATTGAGATTTATTCTAGGGCAAGCAGGTGAATGGAATAGAGGAGAAGCAGCAGCAAATCTTCCTTATCAGAAGAGTTTCCTGTGACATGTGACAGGGAACCAGGGTGGCATGAAATTTCCTTCAACTCTCAGTTCCTTAAAAATACAAGTATGGTGAAGAGCTAGCACATCTTTTCCCTCTCCTCTCTCTCTTTTGCTGTACAGAGATTGCCCCGTGAGTGTGAACATGCACACATTAAGCTAGTAGAGTCTAACTCACGAATAAGTGATTTACAAAAGCCGTGCAGGAGTTTTGATTTATAAGACTGTAAAACTAAATTGAAATCTACCTTTCTCTTTGAAATCTACCTTTTTTCCTCATTGGCACCCAAGAGTTACAAAGCTTTTCTTCATCTCTTGGAGTGCTATGGATGCACAGAATAAATCCTGTAAAGCACCACTTCTGTAGCTTTTTTGATATATATCACACTTCTTGCTTCCCTGGGTCCAGTAAAAGGGAGAAAACTACCTGTAGTGGGTGGTATGAGAAGTGCTTGATTAACAGCAGAATGAAAACAAGAACGTCTAAGTTGCAGATGATTTACAATGCAGTGTGAGGGACTGGCCTCCATCCGAAAAGGAGAGCAAGGGAACATTGCTGCTACCTTTCAAACTCACAAGGCTATTCTCACATTCCAAGATCTTTGAGGTTTACAACTGTCTTATCTGTAGGTGAAGCACCACAGAAGTCAACTGCAGTTGTGTGTGGTGTGGCACAGTACAGGAGAAAGTGCACCGACTTTGAGAGCTTTTCATCCCACCCAGCTTAGGGATTTGTGGGCCAAGCAGCATAGAGTAACTGAGGCATTTCCCTCTGCCTCACCTACTGGTTCTTTGAAATGAGATCATAATAGTTAGCTCAAGGCATCGCAGGCATGCCTGGTACACAGGTGGTGCTCTGTAAGTGTTGTGTGAGTCTCTTAATGACCGAGGGTCTCCATTTTCTCATCTGTGAAAACAAGAAGTTGAACTAGATGAATTCTAATGGCCTTTCCAGCTGGGAAGATGCTATGACTGTAGAAATAATATTTCAAACTGTCTTTGGTTAACCTTAAATAATATTCTTACATTGTCTTTAGAATGAACTCAGAACGCACTTCTAATTCATCCCGTTTGGTTTCAAAAGCAGTGTCCAATCTTAAGGGACCAAATGTGGAAGCTATGGTCACTGACTGATTATACCTACAATATATTTTATGACAAAATCAAGAGCATAAAAGCCAATTTTCCTTTAAGATGTATTTTCTTTGCTTTATGCTTGGAAAGTGTGGTTAATGAAAATTTCCTCAGCAGATTTCTAACTTGAGCTGACACATAAAATATTTCAGTGGATCATACTCAATATCCATGTACCCTATTTATGGCCATGTAATAGACTTAGTGAAATATGTCTTAATTTTTTTATTTGGAGTGATGTTTTTTATTTCAAAGTTTCCAAAGAATTTCTGGGCTTAAGGTACTTCTTTTTGGTATTTAATAAGAAACCCTTTCAAACATTTCATGAAGTCATGGGACCAGAATCAGATGTCCCTTGGGCCTTCTTATAAATATTTTCAGCATCTTAAATTTCAAACCGAAATCTTTGGCTTAGACATGGTCAGAAGAAAAGTAGTTCATCATGCACTTACATGAAGGATCAAGGCGGGGACAAAGCTGTGAAATTTGAATGGTTAATAAACCATTGCTTTGTGACAACCTTTCAAATCTCATCTGTGATTACTCAGCTCTCATGGAAACACCGGGCTAAAAGGGCCCTTGCATAGCTGCAGGGATTTTCCTTCTTGGACTCGTAACTGGATTTTATATTTTCTAGTGTATTTAAACTTAAATTAGGAGACTTCCTAGTGATCAAAGTAAGATTACTAATAAGTTAGCGTAATCACACAGTAATCTTAGCACAATTATTCTCTGCTTTAGGTTACACACCTTTTTAAAGTATATTTTTGAAAATTCTCTGAATGTTTTGCTTTTCTAGAGTAAAATTCAAGGCTTTCATTGCATAGGGAGAAGATTTTATACTACAACAGAGTTTTTATCCTGGAAATTTTTTTTAAGAAAAAAAAAAAGAACCAAATAATTTTTTTGTCAACTCAATACAATTTGATGCAATTTTCCGTAGCTCAACTCAAATAAGATATTTCACAAAGGGAAGTGCATTTCCATTGTAATTTTATCTCTGACTTTGTTATAAATCTGTGTGGCTCTACTCTGGCAATGCCCCGTCGATCTTGTCTTTGAGGTCCCCTGACACTACTGTCTTTGGCATCTGAAAATTCCCCACAGTCATTTCTTGTCAAACAGGTCTAGTCTAAAGTACCATAAATTTCTTCTTTCTGTCATGCAATGTGTTGCTTTTTTTTTTTCCACAGATGGCATAGCCCCCTCTAAGTACCTGATCATTCGAGTTTCCTTTTCATAGGTTTTCCTTCCACAGAAAAAAAAAAAGCATTGACATTTACAATCTGTCAGTTTTTATATTTTATTAGTGAAAATCAGCCCCAATACACATGTTGCCAGATTTCCTGCTCTAGGGAGTTCTTTGGGATCAGAGCTATTTCGCCATCTGTGTGCAAGAAGTAACGTCAAGTTAGGGACCTGCTCACGTCACTGTGCACAGTCCCTCGGGAGGCAGACCGGGAGCCTGCTTTGAGAGTGGGATAGTGCAGTGTAGTGGAAGGAAGCTCTCAGGCTCGGTTCCTTGGTTCTCACTCCGACAAGTAGCCAGCTCCTTTAAGGCGTCGTCTTTAAGCCTGAAATAGAGCACACTCATTTGTGGGGTGCCATAGTAACAGCAGTGCAGCCTTCCTCCGAGAAGAGCAACCCGCTTTGGGATTAGAACAAAGTAAACTACACGAATATACTTGAAATCTGCAAAGTGAGAGTATAATTAAAAATTATTGCCTTGAATTGAATGTTTGGCAATTCCTGTAATGAACTACTTGAAAAAGAATTCTGGTTTCATCTACATTTTTGGTATGCTTTTATTTTAAATGCACACCCAGGTTAAGGCTGCTTGAAAATCTATAGGCAGGTATTAACTCTGCTGGGTTTTAAATCACCCCTCTCTGGCAGCTTCCTGGTAGGAACCAGGTTGAGGATAAGGACCTGTTATTCCTTGGGGCAACATGTCGCTGCCATTCACAGGACTTTCAGATGACTGGAAACTTCAGATGGATGTTCCCATCGGAATGCTTCTCTGGTTTTCTGAAGTCAGCAACTTTATAGCCATATGGCCTTTGGGTGCTAATGACAGGCTTGAGGTGTAATCAGGGTAGGAGAAAAGCAGATAAGAAGGATAGAAAAGACTATTATAAATCAGAAGGTTATAAAAACTTACAGAGAAAACTGTCAGGTCAAGAGGTTGCGAGGTCTTAAATATATAAAGCATCTACTATAAACCAGGGCTTGGGCTTGGCATGGATGTAATTTTCCTCATTCAATCTTTGCAAAACAAACTTGTTTGCTCTTTTCTACCTATGAAAACAATGGTGACCACGGAGGTCAAATACACAAGCAGTATTTGTCAAGGCCAGGACACTAAGCCGGAGGTGTCTGAATGCATAGCTCAGGCACCTTCTGTGGCACCATTAAAAGCTGCCTGAAGAACCACTAGGTGCCGAAAGGGAGGCAGCCCTGGCATCTATCCCTAGACTCCTGCGATTCGTCCCTGTCTTTAGAGAAGAAAGGCATCTAGCCAAAGCAAGGGCCCAAACTCTTGACTCTAGAGACACCTCGCACCCCAAGCAGTAAAGAACAGGGCAGGAGTGAGCTTCGGTACCGTTTTAGGTCGGCTTCGGGAGATCCAGCCCCCAGCGTCTTTCAATCCTGGAGATCTCGGCTGTACCTACCACCGGTTCTTGACTGCTGGCCACGAAGGCTTCCCCAGGTTGCTGCCTCCAGTGAAAACACCTGGCCTCGTTTCCCTTCCTTCCAGGTGGAGGGCTCAGCGGCCTGGGCAGGTATGAGCACAGTGGAAAGTTGAGGTTCATATTAACTGGAGATAGGAGGTGTTGGCTTAAGGCTAAATAATCAGACTGTAAAGTAGAAAGAATTAATTCTAAGCATCTAAAAATGGCTTTGTTTGGAAAATGGGCCAAAGATGATGAATTGATCCTAGCAGTGAAGAGCCCAAAGAGGCAGAGAGAAACCATACATGGAAATGTAAGGAAATATACAAAGAGTGCCATAAACACCAGACCAAGAAAGCTTCTAATGGCTTATAGAAGGGCACATGGTGAGAATAACTCCTTAGGAGCTGAACAATTTCTTATTCTTCTCTGCTGTCTTCAAGGGCACGTCCATTTATTGATCTGTTCTGTTCCATCTCCTCAGGACCCCTCAGCCTCCTTCTCAGTGAAAACTAACATTATTGTAAACTGGGAATGAGATCGTGTGCAGTCCAGAGCAGATGAACACGGGCCTCCAAGAAACAAGGCCTTACTCAAGGGAATGACCTTCGCTGGAGTTCCCAGGTAACCGGGAACTCGACCTTGGATAAGAGCTGCCTTGTGCCTGCCTTTACTCAACACTGGTGATGGCTTCTTATTTTAATGAGAGATCAGTTTTGTTTCTTAACCCTGTTAGACTAGCACTTTGTAATGCATCCAAGAGCTAAGAGAGCTGCATGATATCATGGATAAGGTAGCTGGAGCCCAGAGATGCTAAATAACTTGCTCAAAACAACAAAATGTTCTATATAGCAGGTTTAAATCTTGGTCCAAAAACTCAGGTATACAAAAAAGTGAAGGGTTGATGTTTTGTTTTGTTTTCTCTCGGAATTTCCCTTGATTTCTATTTCATCATTTTTTCTAGAAATACTTACTGAACGTCTGCTGTATGCTGGGCACAGTTCTGGGCTCTGATAATACAGCAGTGAACAAAGCAGACAACCACCCCTGCCTTTTATGACACTTTCAGTGCATTCAGAGGAAACAGGCAGTAACCACATAAATGCAAAAACATGGAGTATATCAAACGGATGTGATGGTCATGGAGAAAAATAATATGGGGTAGGGGACAGGTAAGTTAGGAAGCTCTCAGACCCTGGAAGGTAATAGTGTTAAATAGCACAGTCAGAAAAAGGCTCAGATAGTAGCATTCAAGCAAAACGTGAAAGCAGTAAGGGGTTGAAATACCTAAGGGAGGAATGTTCTGGACAGAAGGAAGAGCGCCTACGAAGACCCAGAGCTGGGGGCAGCAGGCCTGGCAGGCGGAAGCGAGACCCTTTAGGAACTGAAAGAAAACGTTGGTGACGCGTGAGACACTGAGGCACTTAATCCCGGCACTAGCAGCTAATTCATCCTCATGCCGGTGGAAAACTTCCCTGAATCGAGACTAAGGACACAAGTTTTCTGAAACATCACCCTGAGTCTAAATTCCTCCATAGGAAACGCTGTCTTTCTACATGTTCTTCTCTTTGGTTACCTTCTTCATGCTTCTTCCTCCTTAAATCCACACATGACTTACTCCCAAACTAGAAAAAAGAGCTGGACAGGTCTATTCTAAAACATAAGACTAGACATTTTCTACCCTAGGGAACTGGAGTGTGCTTATTGCGAAGCTAAAAGGACATGGCATTTTATACAAGATAATATAATAATCTTTATATTATATTTATCTTTTTATTATATTTATATTATAAATATTTATATACTAGATTATTTT
>JAQZBX010044149.1:0-21446 GCA_029593785.1 Cabassous unicinctus
ATCACCTAACTGGATCTCAAGTTCTTAATATGTAAAGTGAAAGTGTTGGTCCATAGTTCTCCACCCCATCGTAGCAAATTAGTTTGCAACGTCCCTTTGGTCATCCTGAAGTGAAATTCAAACATATCATCTGCTGAATTGGTTGAACTTTATCCCAGCCCAGTGATCCTGGAAAATGGCAGAGGTTAAAAAATCCTTCCTCCCATCCATTGCATTCCAGAAAACAGCTTACTTTAAATAACTGCCCTTCCTCATATGACTTTGATAAGATTCACCAATGTCCCCTTTCTTACTGATGACAAGGCTAGACTCAGACCCTCCAAATTCCCATTATCTGTCTCATAAATGATGAATTGACCTGCTTTTCCCCACTGATCAGTTGGAACAAAAGGCTGGCTAACCAAACTTGCCTTAAGTTTCTCTCCTTCCCCCAGGTCCCTGAATTTTAGCAAAGCCTCAGCCTGAGCCAACTATCCAGCCCCTCCTTAAGGACCCTCCTGGAGAAGAGGCCGGCCTCAGAGCAAAGAACTCTCTGATCTACTATCTGATCATGCCACCCTTTCAGCCCTCCCCCACACTCAGTGCTTCCTAGAGTTCATCACTCTTCTCAAGGGTTTTTGGCTTCTCAGAGCGTTGTCCCTGATGCAGTAATTCCCTTTCCCCTATTGCAATAGTTCTTCTCACCCCTGCTTGCAATAATCCTTTTGAAAAAAGTCTCTCTGTATCAAGCCCAGGTTTGTATTATATGTGACACTATATATATTTGTAAATCAAAATGTGAATATAATGTACTTAAAGTTATATAAAAGAGAAAGGAAAAGTAATTTATAGTACGCTTTTTCCATGTATAAATATTCAGCATCTCTGTACTAGAAAGCACTTTCACATCATCCCTAAATATTTCCACTCTATGTAAGACCACCTGTGAATGCAAGAGGCGAAGATGTGGCCTGATCCAGGTAGCTTTACTGATACATCAAATAGCGTGGACAGCATCGGCATCAGTGATGGGCTTTTCCAAAATGGTCAGCAACTCTTGGTAAAGTAGTGAACAAAATAATTTCCTTGATTTACAAGGAAGTTGCATTTCTGGAAAATACAGTCTATATTAAAACCATATTTTAAGGCATATTATGATTTTACATCATAAAATGGGGTTATATTCTGGGCCTGGGTAATTACAAACAGGTTTTTCACTTGCATGAAGGTTCTACAGGATGGTGAGATGTCATACTATGCGTGGGACAATTCCACCTTGGGAAGACTTCTCCGTATATCATGGGTATATCGAGCATCCCTGCAACCTGCCACTAAATGCCAGTGTAACCCCCACACACCCAATCATGGTGACAAATGAGAATGCTTCTGCCAATTTCCAAAATTAGTCCTGAGGAAGCAACAAGCTCCTTGAGAACTTCTGGATCACACATTCCTCTGAGGCCCTACCCAGCCTGACACAGACCCTGTGTGTGTCCTAGGCTTTGCTAACCCCACGTGAACTCACATTCTCTAGTTGATGGTTTCAGTGTGTATCATATCAATCAACAAATATTTATGGAGGTCACAATATTTGTTCTGTACTACACTGAAGCTAAGAGAACAGGTAAGATACGCATTTGCCTAAGCAAGGCTTGAAATGCTCTGAAGACTGACACCAAACTCCCTTCTTCCTTCTTTCCTTCTTTCCTTCCTTCTTCCCTCCCTCACTCTCTCCCTCCTTCTCTCCCACCTTTCCTTCCATTTTTCACTTTCTTTCTCTGATCTTCTTTCTCCCCCTCCCTCCCTCACTTTCTTCTCTTCTCTTTTCTTTCCTTTTTCTGTCAAGTGCTTCCTAAACTCTAGACCAAGGACCAGCATCAGACTGGTTGCATAAAAATGTCCAAGGGTTGGCACACATACAGATCCCTTGCCACCACTCTCAGAGGCTCTGATCCAGAAGGACTAGGGCAGGGTTTAGTGACCTGCCTTTCTAGAGCAAAGATCTCCAGGTGATTCTGATATGCACCTAGGTATACTAAGGACTCCTGCCTTCTAGTGTCATCCAGAAATGAATTCTCCCTAAATATTAATGACTGGCCAAAGGCAGCTGGCTAAACTAACTGACGCTGAAAATGAGGAAGGAAAGAATGAGCTGTCGCCTGGGCAAGTAGAGATCCAGGAAGAGCAAAGTTACCTCTGCCAGCAGGTGAACGAGGTGAGTGCCGAGGCCTGCCATGAGCCGAGGCCTGGCTGTACTGTACGGAGGGACGCCACCCCTTACCCCTGAAAGAAACCCCTGGCTGGAAGAAACTGTGGTCATTGCACCCAAACCTGCTTCTTCCACTTCACACAAATGCTACTCCTGGGCATGACATGACTTAAGTGGGCACCTGTTTTCAGTTCGTTTCTAGAGAAAGACTGTTTTGGAGCACTATATCCAGGGACTCATCTCAACTGGATATTGTACCTAGAACATTATCCACCTAGAAAAATACAAAACTCATATAATGTGCCGTCAGTACGAGAGCAGTTACAGACACTAGCCTTATAGGGAATGAATACCAGGGACTGGTTTGGGAATTAATTGGGGCTCCAAGTGCATTTAGCCAGTCGGAACCCAGCAGGGCCCTGTCGGACACACCTGGGGTTGTTTGCTCATGTCTAGGAATCTTGATCGTGGAAATAAATCTCTAACAGTAGTTATCTGGCATTTAATAAGCAACAGAGATCAGATATAGGAGTGAATTTTCTGTGATAATGATCAATAGAGAGAACGCCACAGAGACACAACACAACCATGTGTACAAGTAGGAGAGAGCACCATATAGACACATTTTTAACCAAGGCAAGCAGAAAGTGAATGGAGGCAGCTTTGGAAGACTGTAGCTTGTGTCATGTTATATTGCACAGGGTGGCGTTTGAACCTAAGGCAGTGCTGAATTGCTGGGCAGAGAAAGGAGCCTGGAGCAACCGGGCAAGTGTTTGAGTCGTTCGGGCCTGGATTTGAATCACAGCCTTGCCTTTTACCAGGGCTTGGGATAATGACATCTACTCACTAAGACTGCTACGTGAACAATAGGGCTAATAAAAATAAGAGACTTGCTACAGTTCAGCAAATTGTAAAAGCACTTTAAATTTTAGTTCTGTCCCTCCACTTTCAAAAAGCCCAGTGATAAGAGGGAAAAGCACCAAAACCAAAGAGCCCAGAATTGGGTGGGAAAAAATGGAGAAGAGTCCTGAAAATTTCCTAGCACGTGGTTGGATTCCAAAAGGATGTACCTAGTTCAAAACCTCACAGCTCCTGGAGAGTGGCCCTAGCATCTTGGCACCTCTAGCTAAGGCTTCACCAAGTGCGTCTTTGCTGTGGAAGGGAAGGTGGGGAAGAATTTGAGGGATGTCCTACGAGGTTCCTTAGGGCTTTGGAGCAGCTGGGGTCATAACTTTTAATTTACCAACTTGAACCCCAGTCTATCTAACGTGGAGAGCCCCTCAGGAATACCCTATGCAGGAGAAGATGGATCTAGAATGCCTCAAGCTTGTCCCACATCCTTCTAAGAACAAATGGCTCAGTATCAGCAGCCTGCATTAATCAAATCACAAGCACTTATTGAGTTTCTTCTAGGTGCTTTGTCTTCCTAAGAGCAAAGCTGATCATCTCACTTCCCTGCTTAAAGATTTCCATTGACTCCCCATCACCTACAGGATACAGCCTAAGGCTCCTTAGGGTGGCAGGTTCAGCCCTTCAAGCTGACACTATCTGCCTGCCCACCTCGAATTCCCAAATGAGCACACATGTGCCCCATGATAACATGCCCTACATAAGACTTCTAACACCCCATGAAGACACGCATTCTCATGCCTCTGCACCCTTGGACATGCTTTCCCCCTGCTTCAATGCCTGTTCCATTTTCCATCACTAGGAAGATTCATATAAAAAAGCATCACAAGTGTCATGACTTTCTCAGCAGCCACCAGCAGACCTGGCCCTTCCCTCAGCCACAGCTAATATATTATTATGCCTTTTTCTCTCTGGTCTCTCCTTCTGGAACCCTCATTAAATGTATGTTGGATTTTCTCTTCTATCTTTCTTGTCACTAACCATCTTTCATTTTCCATCTCTTTGCTTCTCTGTGCTATATTCTGGGTAATTTCTTTAGATCTATTTTCAAGTTAGATTGAAGATAATTTGTTGTTTCTTTTTTTGTAATTTTAATTACGTTGTACATTTTAGACCTTTTTTGGTTCTTTTTATCAAACTTGATTGGTTGATTTCAATAATTTCTTGTTTATAAGTCATCCTTAACAAACCTCACTTTCATGTATTGAAATATGGTAAGCATACTTATTTTACATTTCTGGGTCTTCTCATTATAACTATTATCTTTGCACATCTGATTCTGTAGTTTGGAAGTATCTTCTGCCTCTTGCATGTCACCTTGTGAAATGAGCGATTTCCTGTTATGAGCTTATATCCTGTAGTACAATGTATAGGAATTGTGTGTTTAATATATGTTTGTCTAGAAAGAATTTGCCTTTGCTTCTGGCAGGCACCTGGGGGCACTAACTCATGACCACTTTAAAACTAAACTTTCAATCTGGATATTGTGGGGCTTTTTTATTTAACCACCTCAACGGCTCTGTGAAATGTTGTTTGAAAACATGTTCTAGAGCAAGTGATCTGCTGAATTCTCATGACTATGATGTTGATGATGATTTTGATGATAATTTTAAATGGAAGATGTGTGTTTCCTCAATAATGCTGGACCACTATAGGCCTTGTAGGTGGGCTGGAGACAGAAGGCAGAGAGAAGCTACACAGTGGCAGAAGACCTTCTCCACCAGGTCCTGTCTAGCTGAGGGTAAACAGTGAAGTAAGCCATTCTCAAAGTGGCAGGGAGGGTTTGAGCTATTGAGTCAGCTCTGTCTCTTCTTGATTTCATTTACTTTTGCTAAAAGGTTAACAAAATCTTAGAAATTGAGCTCTGAGTTTTCTGTATCACTTGCATCACTCTATTTATCTCAGATTGTATCTGGAGTCAAGCTGTTCTCCCAGAATCAGAGAAGACCCAGCAATTCCTATGCCCTTTGGGAGAGCTTGCCTATACTGTATTCATCTTGGCCTCAATTCAGAGATGTGCTCCTCACCCAAGCCTGTCTCCACAGGTGGCATGAGCTAAACTACATTATTTATTTCTTCGCTGAAACGTCCTCACACCTTTAAAACCTTCAAACTATGAAAACAAAGAATTACAAACGTATCCTATTTTATACTATCTGACTAATGAAGAAAGAAGAACCTTACCCTTGGCTATTCAGCATTTTAGCTCTTTTTACAATGTCTCTGTTTAGCTTCTGTCTAAACATATTCAGGGGTGGAGACTTCATTGCCATCTTGAATAGCCTCTCCCATATTAGGACATTTTGGTCTGCTAGAATGTTCTCATTTAACCCGTTAACATGTGGTTCACAGTGAATATTTTTATATGTTATTTTAAAGAAAGTAAGATTTTAAGGTTAAGTATTAATAATAAAAATGCTGAAAATAAGTCAAAGTTCTACCCCATAGGCAAACGCATACCAAATATAATTATTTTTCTAATAAACTAACCTTCAGATATTTAGAAATGTGTATATATATTCCATTTGAACCTTTTTTCTGTAAGTTAAACATCCCAATTTTCTCGCTCCACACCTCACCACAAACTTTTTAATGTGTATCCATTTATCGCTAGTCCTCCTAAAAATAGGGCCCACAGAACAGAGATGTGATCTGATCATTTATTATAGATCCATGTTTTTGCTCCTCTCCTTTATTTATTTATTTTTTAAGATTTATTATTTATTTATTTATTTCTCCACCCCACTCCTCATTGTTTTGCACTCGCTATCTGCTCTCTGTGTCTGTTCAATGTGTGCTCGTCTTCTTTTTAGGAGGCACCAGGAACTGAACCTGGGATGTCCCGTGTGGGACAGAGGCACCCAATGGCTTGAACCACCTCCACTACTGCTTGTTGTGTCTCTCATTGTGTTTCCTCATCATGTCTCTTCATTGCGTTATCTCGTGTCAGCTGGCCACAGCAGCTCACTGCTTTGCTTGTCTTCTTTAGGAGGCACCAGGAAACAAACCTGGGACCTTCCATGTGCTAGGCGGGCACCCAACTACTTGAGCCACATCTGCTTCTCTACCCCTCTCCTTTAAATACTATGCTTCTCTTAATCAAGCCATAGAATGTACTAGCTGTTGCTAATATTGCCAAAATTTGATAGTTGCTACCAAATGAGTGAAGAGTATTTCTAGTATGGTAAATAATTTTTTTTTTGGGGGGGAGCCTTTATAAACCTTTTATTTATTGTATAAAAGTAAACAGAAAGGCAGTTGACAAAAGGAGGAAGGCACAAAAGGTGACTGGCAAAATCCCCACATCGCCATTGATTCTCCCCAATCTTTCATAAGGACAGTCAACATTTTCTCAATCTTATATAAAATCCTATATGAAAACACCGGGCCAAGAACCTCATTGCAG
This sequence comes from Cabassous unicinctus, assembly GCA_029593785.1. NCBI lineage: Eukaryota > Metazoa > Chordata > Mammalia > Cingulata > Chlamyphoridae > Cabassous > Cabassous unicinctus. The sequence continues at coordinate 6,504 of JAQZBX010044149.1, forward strand.
TCAGGTTGTTTTCTCTGGGTCATTCCTTATAGAAATTCTCCAGCTTCCACTTCCATAAATCACCAGGCAGGAAACAATCATTTTCTTCTTTTGAGAAAGGTTTGTGATTTGATGAAATCCAAACTAAGATCCTTCTTTTTTTGACTGCAGGATTGAGACAAGTTTCCACCTTTTCCCTCCTCTGGGGCTCAGTTTTCTCATTTGGAAAATGAAAGAAATAATCCTTTGCCTTCTGCCACTGCTGTCCAAAAGAACTTTCCTCTGTGACAGAGATGTCCTATACCTGCATGGTCTAATATAGCTGACCCTAGCTCCAGGTGGCTATTGAGCATTTGAAATGTGATTTTTGCAACTGAGGGGATTGAATTTTTAATTTACTTTTACTTAATTTTAATTCAATAACCACATGTAACCAGTGGCTACCACATTGAACATCACAGATCTAGACTTTCTTATAGAATGAAATATATAGATTGCATGTGTGAGGTGGTAGGAGCCTTCTGAATGGTATTTTATGATATGGTTAAAGTGACAGAGATCTAGCTAGACCAAAAAGGGCATGACCTTAGCTTTTCGATTCTAGAGCTGAGTTCTCTATGAAGAACTCCTGACTTCAGGAGAGCAGGGCTTTATTCTGGAATCTGTCCCTAATTAACTTTGAATGCAGTTTCCCCTCTCTGGGCCTCAGTTGCTTCTTCTATAAATCCAAGGAATCGATTAAATCTGCCTTCCAACCCTGTAGACCATCAGCTAGTGGAAGAGAAAGGGATGGGCCTTGGGAACAAACTTGTTAGTGATGAAAGTGAAGCAGGAGAAAGGCTAAAGGATCTGGCTTTGATGCTGCAGCCACCATGTGCCAAGAAAAACCTATTTTCCATGGAAGGGAGAGGGCCAGAGAAAGAGAAGTCATGGGTCTCCTGGGAAGAAATGGTCCCTGAGGCCAACTGGGCTGCGGAGGCCAGGCTACAGGTCCATGCAAAAGCCCTGTGGGGTAGCTTTCTCTGCCCCATGCTTAGCCCCTGTAGTGAGTGGAATATGTGCTCCTGTCTGAAACAACAGGACCCCAAGACAAAGTCTAATTGTCATGTCTGCTACTAGTCTGCTGGGACACCAAGTAGCAGAGCTACTGTAGGGGAAAAAGAAAGTTTTCTGATCTATAGAAAAGCAATATTTTGCCCCTTAAGTTCTTTCTACTTTTATAGCCTCCCTTGTTCCCATTCTCTCCAAATGAAATCAAGGCCTCACAGCAGGTATTGATATTCCTTTGTCAGATAAATATATTTATGCATGGAAGGGTCAGAGCCTTGGCCAAGATCACACAGTTACTTAATGCAGAGCCAGGTTTAGCCCCCAGGTGTCCAGACTCCCAGTCCAGTACTCTACCATAGCAGCCCTCCTGCTCTATCTCTGTCACGGTCACCAGAGATGTTACTGCTGGTGGCTCTGCCAGGCCTGTAGGTCAATACACCCACTAACCTGCAGTAGGAAGCAAGACAGAAACTAGGGAGGGAGACAGACCTTCACGATTCCCTGGCTGTGACCTGGGTATGGTTAAGCTTGGAAAGACCTTCATAGAGGAACAGAAGATTTGGTTGCACTTTAGGAAACAGGCAGAGCTTTTAACCCAAGACCCTAAAGGAGCTGGGGCACAGAAGGCTCTCTCTTCCCTTTCCAGAGCTCTTCCTTGCAGGCTTCTCAAAGAGAAACCTAGCCTGGATGACTCGAACTAAGCATCCAGTCTCCAGGGCTGCTTACCCAATCCCACCTGGCCCATTAATGGCTGCAGCCTCTGCACTGTCTGAATCAGCAGGACCTGCTGGATGTGCGGCCTGGGCCTTCTGATACTAATGACTTTGGATTCAGCTCCCGGAGCTGGCCCCAGAGGGTATTTCATTCTTGCTGTGCTGGGCCTGGGGAGTCTCTCAGGCAGATTAGTTTTTGATGGGGGCAGGTACTGCACCATTTCCATTAAGTACCCTAACGCAGACATCATTATCGGCAGATGCCCTGACCTCCCCATCCTTAATGAGTAGCTATCGATATGTAAGTCATGTAAGCATTTTCCCCTCCTGGACCTTCTTCCTCCCTGACCCCGCCCTCCCCAACCCCCCACATACATTCCCTTCTCCTCCCTCTCCTGCTGGAACCAGGACTCAAGAAAGCTTGAAAAAAAGGATGGCAAAATCACTTAGGTTCCTAGAATGATGAAAAAGCACTGACCCAGGAGTCAGAAGACAAGGGTCTCTTCTCAGGGAACATTGGGCAAAACACTTTATCTTCCCGGGCCTCTTGCTCATTATTCAAATGGGTTTCATAATGCCTGCTTACCTACCTCACAGGGGTATTGTAAGGCTCAAATAAGATTAAAGGTATGAAAATACTTTGAAAAGTTAAAAGCTCTATAGGACTGAAAAGGATTGCTTTAGACAAGTGTAAAAGAACTTGGGACTTAAAATGAACTCAGGGAAAGGGGAAATTGGGGATAAAAAGGAAAGCAAGTGTTTTCCATATTTCTGGTACAGGGTGGATCTTTTAATGATGGCAATGGTACTAGAGCTTATTCACAGCATCTCTATCCCAGGTGCCCTGAGTAAAGGTAGGGGTGATCCTAGAGACCATGGCCTGGCTTCTCTTGCTCAGACAAGTAGTTTCATGGCAAGGCTTGTTCAGCTCTCTCTCCTGGACAAGCAGGAGCCTGGGTTCTTTTCTCCACTGGTGCAAGAGTAAGAATCACTTGATCTTGAGCTGCAGCACAAGGAGCCAAAAGGGATGATCCAAGCAAGCAGTAGCATCCCGAGAAATCAGAGCTGGGAAGGGTTTCCCACCTTCACTGATAACTTGAAGGAGTCAGGCAGAGAGCGGCACCCCAGATTTGAGGACATGGGGCAGAAATAAGGAAACCAGGACAGAGAGCCTGAAGGGAAGGTGCAATGTCTTTTTATGGAATGCTGCGAGCCTTCAGCTTGCAGAAGAGCCCTGAAGCCTCCTGTGGACATGATTAGTGAATTTGAGCATGTTTGGTTAAGATTATTGCAAAATGGCAGGAAAGGGCTTTTCCCAAAGACTCACTATTTCTAGGGCTGGAACATGGAGATCAAGAAGAGGAAGAAGATGGTTCTTGGGAGTGGACACTACAGAAGACATGAAATAAGTAGAGGAATGTAAGTCAGAACTAGCCTGCTAGGTATTAGTTAAGAACACCAGAGGAACTTAGCCTCTGGAGATATGAAGAGGCTCCTTAATATGCATGACTCTTGAATTTCAAATTAAATACATTTCATAACCATCAACTTTGTACCTTCTATGCTCCAATATTGTGCTAGAAAAACTTGCAAGATGCAAAGATAAGTAAATAGTAGGGCCAGCTCTCAAGAAGCTTATAAAATTTTAATATGAGTATAAAATACTGTTACAGTGATACATGAAATATAACCCAATGAGATAACCAGTTGAGAAAAATCCTTGTGAGATGGAATGGTCCAGTAAAAATTTCTTGAAGGACTTGAATTGAGTAAGATTTAGAGTTAAATACAGGGGAATATAGTGTGAACAAAAGGGTGGAAGCCAGAATGCTTGTTAGCAATGGAGGAGTAGACCAGCTGCACTAATTTCTTTCCCTTTCTTGCTTTCTTGCTTGCTTTCCTTCTCTCTTCTTTCTTTCTTTCCCTCCCTCCCTTTCCCTCTCCCTCCCTCCCTCTTCCCTCCCTTCTTCCCTTCCTCCCTTCCTCCTTCCCTCCCTTCCTTCCTTTCTTCCTTTATTTCTCTCTCTCTCTCTCATTCCTTCTTCTTTTGATACCAATAAGTCACCTCTAAGTCCATTAGGATTTGTTTAAGATTTTCCATCACTTTTAGCATTGGTCTCACTCTGTGCTCAGCTCATTCATAGCTTGTCTCAACCTCCATCACAACGTCCCAATCCTAGGACATCCAATTACTGCTACTCACTAAGCAATCGCAACCTCCACGCTGCAGCCTACATTTTCTACCTGACTCCACTCTCCACACAATGGTCTGGCAGCACCATTGGCACTTAACAAATGTTCAATATGATAAGTCACCCTCTTCCATCCCAAGGGATCCCAGCACAAAGAGCCTAATGGAGGAATTGTCCATAGAGATACACATTTGCAACCCACTGCCTATGGACTCAGACCCATTAAAATGCAATCTCTACATTAATTTTTTTTAAAACAGAACCCTTAAAACCACATGCCGTTAAAACTGTCTCGCCAATAAGCCACATTAACCAGCTCATCAATTTTTTTTTTCCACTAGTCCATCCTCCCTATAGGCAGTTACACTGGTAGTTAAAGGAACATAATCAATGTGTGTTTATTCCTTGGCTCACTTTCCAATTTGTGGATTCTCTACCCTCCTCATTGTAGCAGCTGCTTCCGTCTGCGGCCTGCTATGGGATTATTTCTCCATTCTTTTAGCACCTCAGCCAGACAGTGGGCAGGGGGATCAGAGGCTACTCAAAATCAGGCTATTAGTGGCTTTGATGAATAAAAATACAGCAAGGAGGAAGGCAAGAGTAGTTGCCGAGACAGAGCTCAGAACAAGAATAGATTCTCCCATCTATGACTGAACTGGAAAGCAAATACTCCTTTTGGTCTGACCCTTTATTGCAAATGATTGGAAGCCTGGGGATACTGATCCTGACTAGAATCCAGTATGTGGAGACCAAGTCGGGCAGGCTGTTGAAAGACCAGGTAACACCAGGTGTTTTAAAGTAGAGATTGGGATGTGAGCCCTGGAGAAGTTTCCTGAGTGGTGTGAACCTAGCTGCATCTGTTTCTAATCAAGTACCTGGGGCGTGGCACATGAAAAGGGAGGGGATGGCACCATTTCTCTCCACTCCCGGCCTTTTCCCCAGGATGGAGCAGGAACAGATTCTCCCTGTTTGTACAATGAAAAATCAAACACACTCTGGCATGTTGTGAATGCAGGAGGTAGACTTCTGATACTTTGATTCTGGCTTGTTTGTTTCCTGGAGAAATAAATTACTTGGGGTGGGGGGTAGCTACTGCTAGAGATCCAGCATCTCTTCCACCACACACTCAAATTCTCCAGAGTCTAGGCCTGAGAAATAGTCTCTGGGAACTGGGCTTTATGGAGGGGAGGGGAGAAAAAGACAGGGGCCACAGCCAAAAGGCTACAGGGAGCCATGATCTCAAAGGGTCCCAAGGAGCAGTCCCCTGCAGGAGACAGTAGTGGGTCTCGCATGAGGGTCAGGCAACATCTCTTGTTCAGATGTCCTTTCAGAATGACTACTGCCAAGCAAGGTGCACATCCCCTCGTGCCCCTTGGACTTTGTGCTCTTGGACTTTCTGAAAAACACTTAGATTCTTTAGTTACTGACAAACTTCCAGGGCAGAGATGGTGCCGTGCAATGTGAGAAGGTGGCAATGAGGGAAGACACCATTTTTCTGAAAGGGCGTGTTTGATGAAGGAATGCAGTGAATTAAACTTTATCACCAGCAGAAGTTTTGCCACTACGTGTATTTTACAGCAAACATGTTAATAAACTCCACGTGTCCATCTCTCTCTGAATGTTGAACCTGAAGGCGCTTGAATAATGCTCTCCAAAACCAGTGTATAAACTCAGGACTTCAGTCTCATAACAGGTAGCTTGGTGGTCAGTGGGGAAAGAAGGCCTCCTTGACAAATGGAGGTCGTAGCAGGAGTGAGCAAGGGGCACCAGTATGTGGGTCAAGCATGACATTTTCATGAGGCTGCCTTGCAGATGTCATATCCATGTAAAGTGTGGGGAGGACAAAAACAGATTATATCTAAGGCAACCATGTTTTGGATTTTCAGGAATTGGGAAAGGGGTGCAATTGTATCTTGTGTCTAAAGAGACTCTCCTGGATCCATATGTAAGTTTTCCTGGTGTAAGAATACAGACAGGTGTGGTGTCAATCAGAGAGCCACCAAAAGACCCTACAGAGCCCATCAGTGTTTCAAAAGAGCTGAATGGCCATCAATGGAGAAGACACGTGTCATCATGCTCTTGGGCAGGGCTGCTCTTTGAGGTCAAAGAGCCCAGAAGTCCCCACTTCCCAATGCACCCCTGGATGTCTCTACATGTTATCTAGGAATTAGTGTGCTTAGGTGCCCACCCAAGCTCATGATGGATCTTTTCTGTTAGGGGTTGCCAGGACTGTCTAGATGCAAATCTCTCTGAGGCAGGGGTTCTTAACCTTTTTTGTTCCAAGGACCCCTTGGCCAGTGAGGTGAAAACCACAGATTCTTTACTAAGTCCACACTATACTGTGTATTATTTAATAAATACATCACACCTGCACCAACACGTCCCCACAAGAATAACGGTTTTTTGAATTTCAGTTCAAGCTCATGGACCCCTTGTTGAGAACCCCTGTTCTAGGGGAAGGAATCCCCATAGTAGGTGCTTCTCCTCTATCCTCTCTACTCTGGGTTTTGGGTTAGGTATTATCCAGTTGGCTTAGGCTGCCTGATACAGAGGAATTATGGAAGTCAAAGAGGTCTAAAAGATGTCCACATGGCCTGGAAGCAACTATCTTGGCTGGCCCTGGCTACAGAGAAATGAGAGCTGAAGTAGTGCCTCCAAGCTCAAAGATGAGGTAGAGAGTGAATAGCTCCTCCACTTGGGAATGAGGTCAATCTGTGATAGAGTTGGTACACAGAGGCCTCTAGAGCTGGTCCTCTCCTCTAACAGAGGGATTCATTCCAGTCTATACTGTGGAGGCATCAAATTAGTCCAGGACCCACAGACTTACCTGGCCACAGTTACCACATAGGTACTAAATGTGTGGCAATGGTTGGGGGTAATAGGGAATGGTAGGGACTGCGGCACACTGCAGAAAGAATACTCAGCTAAGGGGGCAGCTCAGGAGGTGGGTATTCTCATGTAGGAATGTGGGCCTCATGACACCCAATCTTCTGATTTCTTTTTCAAGAGAAGCAGAATCCGATCGGTGTTGTTTAAAATTTGAAATCAAATGTTTTAAATGTTGACTCTTAACAACAACAAAAACAACAGATGGGGTAAACAAAACCTGTCTGCCAGGGAATTTGTCCGTGGCCCCCTCGACCTGCTTAGAGAGCACAAAACTGTATTGGAGTAGACATGACAAGCCAAGACTGGGGTAGAGAAAATAACAGTCATGACATTAGGAATATTATTAATAATAATAATAATACATTTTCCTCAGTGTATGAGTGAGAGTCTCCCGTTGTACATCCATGCATGTTTCAAAGCCAGCATAGACAAATTCTTCCAAATCTAAATGGGCCACCAGAATCTTCTAGTATATATTTATTTACTTTTGCTGAACCTGATTTAACTTGAATCAGCATCTTAACATGTATCTATTGCTACACTAGTCTTATCATGTAGGAGGTTTCATTGGACTTATGGGGTCTTGGAAGGTAGCAGGGCCAGGTGGTCATTTGCAGATGGCCTAAGCTCCCTGTGGAGGGTGGCTTCCCTCATGCAGGCCACAACACCTGGATATTTATACCTAGGCTTCAATATGCTCACATGCGTACTTACAGAACTACTGTAAAAACACAGGGGCAAAGCCACCAGCCACAGGCCAGAGTTATGAACTTTGAGCTGGCTTGTGAATTGCTCCATAAAAAAATAAAGATTTAAAAAACCTTCCAAGCAACAGCCCAGGACTGCAGCAAAACCCTGTGAGACCAGCTTCCACTGCAGCTCCCAAGTGGAATGGAAATTAGGAAAGAGGCAGCAGCTCTGGCATAGGGGTGGGCAACTGAGCAAAGCCTCTCCTGTCTGGGAAATGAGGAGGAGGCCTAGGTTTAGCTGCTGATCATAAGATTGTTTGCAGTACACAAGGCATGGAATGCCGGCTTTGCTTTTCCCATTAGCCACCCTCCGAAGCCACCCTGCCGCGTGTTTCAGACGTTCCCGGTCTAATGAGGCCCTGCCAGAGGAAATACAGAAAACTATTGGGGAGACCAGGAGTTTACATTCCCTGAATGGAGCATCACGAGGTTGATTTATGTCAAGCTCTGCAGAGATAATTCACTGCCAAGGCAACCTACTAATCCTTTAGATTATGCATTTTGTTGTGTCACCCAAATAGGCAACTCAGCACGGCGGGACACATTGGGGACGGTAATTTGTATGTGCATATTCCAATCAGGGAGAAGATTCATAAGCGACTGTTGAGGAAGAATGGATCACTTGCTGTTGACTTTAATGCAGAGGGGTTGGCTCCTGGGATTTCGGAATAAATATTTGATCTTTAAAGATCATTTTGTGGCTTGTAGCCGTCAACCCAGCCAGGTTTTTAGTGTTTGTTTATGGTTTACAGCATATGATTCAATAAACCCTGTCAGAGAGACATGTGCATAATTAAGTTTAAAATCCAGCCCCAACTTCACTGCAGGACTTGCTCCTCAAATCACAGCGGATACACCAAATTCTATGTGTTGCTATCAGGATTTTCACCCCCACATTCAGTCACTCTGGATCTGGGGGAAAACACAAGCGTTTCTGTTTTCTTGATAGCACTCTTTACTTTGATGTGAATGTTCCTGGCATATTCTTTCCCATTAGATTAATTTCCAGGGCTGGATTTAAAAACGTTAAGAATATCAGCTTCCCAGTCCACTAAATAGAGCCCTTATTTCAGATTTGGCACTTGCTATGTTTTGCTGGGTAGCAGGATCACCCAAAAGGAAAACGTGAGGGTTGTTTATTATTCCCATCGCATTGTCTTATAGAATGAGGTCTAAGAAAAATAATAGCTAATATACCCAGTAGTTACTATGTTCTAGGTACTCACTGTTCTGAGTGTTTACAGATGTTGGCTCAGTTAATCCTCACCAATGATCGTATAATGTAGGTATGATTATCTCCATTTTACAGCTGCAGAAACTGAGGCACAAAGAAGTTAAATGACTTAAGATGCCTAAGTCCACAGAGTTCATAAATGGTGGAGCAGCTTGAGTCTACGCATCATGTGTTCAAGCAAAGAAAGCAAGCAACGTGCCATGATAGAAATTCTCAGCACTTTAGTTTAGGGTCAGTGTTATTTTGTAGGTCAACCTCAAGGATGTATGCAAGAAGATGTTCCACTAAAACTTACATTTCCATTAATTAGAGAATAAAGGTTCTGAGCTAAATTATCCTCTTTCTGTTGACTCTAAAAATGTAGCCTTCTCTGGAAGGATAGTGTACATCCCTTTAAGAACTAATTTATCTGGTTGATTATAAATGATTAGATAATATGCAGAAAGTCAAAGTAACTCATTCATTCAACAAATATTCATTGAGTACCTATTATGTGCCAAGCACCAGGCTAGAGCAGTCACCAGCAATGCAGTAAAGTAGAAAGCACAGCCCCTGTCCTCGAGAAGTTCATGGTCAAGTCCATGCGAAGGGGGCCCCACACAGAGGAGCTGGAGCGATGAATAGACTCCATCAATGGCGCCATTTCCACCACTGCTGACTCTACTCAGGACCTAAAGCCAAAGTTCCATAGATTGGGGCAACACTGGGGAAGAAAAAGACATGTGGAGCAGGCAAAATCTGAGACTAGCAGGGCAATTTCCAGTGGCATGTGCACTTTTCTGATAGAATGCAGAATGAGCTTCCAGGTCCAACTGTACTCACTATTTGCTTTCTCTCTTTGAGAAGTTGTCTGTCCTCCTTCACATGACTGCAGGGGGAATGGAATGCTAAAGCACTGCTGCAGGCTGTCATCCCACCTGTACTATCAAATCTATGCCGGGCAAGGCCTGTGCAAAAATAGAGCTGCTTTTATTGTACATGCAGGAAGAATTGCTTTAATGTAATCTCGAGAGCAAATGGAATTTTCTCTCTCTCCCTCTTTCCTGTCAATATTTCTTTCTCTGTTCTATTCTCTCCTTCTTTCTCCCTCCATCCCTTCCTCTCTCTCTCTCTTTTTCCTTCTCTTGCTAAATAAGCAACTTGCCTACATTCTACGTACTCTACCCAATTTATGAAATTCAGCAAAAGATTATTTTTTATATCTGTAATATTTCCACATGACTAATTGCATTTAGTGAAAAGCTGACACCAGACAATTTCTTGGGCTCATTCAATGGTGGATTTATTAAAGCCCCAAATCATCCATCATCTCAAAATTTGGCAGGTTATGTTTATAAATAAATTAAATTAACAAGTGTGTGCTGTGCTGGGTATTCATGTGTGGGAGGGAATGCAAATACAGATGTGTAGACGCCCATGTATAGTTGAGGATGTATTCCACAGTGAATGGCTCCTGATGCACCCAGCCTCTAAACTTAGCCCTAACACACAACGCTTTCAAAACAGACAAACTCAATTTGTAATTGATTACTAGGTTAGTTTTAGTAAGTTCTTCCAACTTTTCAATCCAAGAGTCTATTGCTTCTAATTGGCTGGCAATATACAGTCCATAAACACGGCCGGAGGCTCACGTCCGGTGGCGACCAGAAGCCCGGGACTCGGGTTCTAGTCCTACCGTGACCCCAGCTTCCTTTACAGACTGAGGCAATCATTTTCTCACTTTGGACTTGGGTTTCCTCAACTCTAACATTTGTTTCTAAATCCCAGAATGGTCACGAGTTGACTGCCCAAGGCAGCAAGGAAGGGGTCTAAGCAAAAGCAAGTCTACACACACGGGGAGAGCTGCCGGGGCTCCTTCAGGCACGCCCACCCATTGGTGACAAGGACCAGCAAGCATCTGTTTCTGAGCTCAATTGCCAGACATCAGATCACAAATTGGTAGTTCCCGTCCCAGTCGACGCCTCTAAATAACTGAAATATGACTTGAAAATGCTAATGAAAATGGGAACCGAAAGGGGGTGGAAAAGGGACTGGTATTCACTTGAGCACCTTCCACAAACCAGTACAGAACTGGGAACCTCAGGAGTTCAGGGAGAGGGAAGTGGGAGGAGAGGCATGGCACACTTTATCATCTTCCATTTTTACAAGGAAATTCAGAGCGGCTGATTATTATTATTACTACTACTATGATTAATAATAGTGATAATAAATACCCTCACCACCACCAATCAACAGTATTTCATCAGCAGACACGGTGTGGCATATAGAGATCCCGTGATATTGAGAGGAACGTGAAACCTCTCCTAGGCAAGGTAGACTATCTTTAGTAGTTTTTATTTCACAAATTGATTGTCATATTTACTGAGCTCTGACAATAACAGTTTGAAGATGCACTTTTATGCTGATGCTATCAGTGAATATTATGGAATCCTTGGATTAGAAAGGACCTCCTCCTATCATCTGGTCCATTCCCCTGTTTCATCTAAACTGGGATGGCAAATATATTTTAATATCACATGCCATTCTGATTGATTGATAATGGCTGCCTAGAGTGCTACGCTGAGAAGCATTTTGAGGCTGCTTATGAGCTCAGAGAGAAAGAGGGCTGTGATCAATTAGGTGTGTCGACCAGGGGCGCTCATGGGAAGACTAAGCATTCAGGCCATATATCTGCTGTTCCCCAATATCACAATTCTGAAAAACGAAAAGTTTTTTTCTGTTTTCAAGTTAACCTTGAAAAGACTAACCTATCTTCCCCCAAACATATCTTTTTTTTTCCCCACATCTTTCATTTTGAAAAGATGCTCCTTTACACAGAACATGGGTCTAATTAAGATTCAGTTTAACCTGATTTCCTCTTGCCTAATTCTCAGTGAGGATGGAGTGCACCTGGACATACACACCTGCTAACAGAGATTCCTTTATTATTTATGAGCTTAACATCCCAGTGTGGGTGTCAGGTTCTCCAAGCACATTCCATGAGCCAAATGCTGGAAACCTGACTGGGGAGTCAGGTCAGATATCTGTTTCCCTGAAGCATTGGGGAGGCTTTGGGGAAAGAATTTATTCTAAAGGAAGAGAGAGATAGACCAACAAGCGTAGTCTGGTAACAAAGCCTTAGAGGTTGGAGAGAGTGATTCTGAGAACAACCTGATGTCTCTCCTTAGGCTTACCTCACCCCCCACCCCCAATCCACCAGAGATTGTTGTCTGAATCCTGTTGGATGGGGAAGGAAAGCCATGCAGGAAACTGAAATCAGTGTTTCATTTAAAACTCTGTAAATTACTGGGCATACAAGAGGTCTGCATTGATTGATCCCCTCCTATATGCACAATGCAAAAGGGAGAGAGGTGTCTGTTTACCCAGGACAGGATGCTGTCTTGGTAGGACTGCTATGCAATAATATGGATAATAATCTAATAATAACAGCACACATACTGAGGGGTTACTATATGCCAGGTACTGGGCCAAGTGTTTATGCAAATTATCCCATCTGATCCTCATAGCAACCTCATTAACTACAAACAATTATTACTCGAGGCGTAAGGTGGCATGGCTAGAAAATGGCAACTCTGTATTTGAAAGCTGAAAAATACACACTTCTAATACATACTCTAAACCACGGTGCTCTCCTGCTGACTAGCAAGGGGCCAGCAAGCATCTAGCCCTCAATGGGTCCCACTCCATCAGCTCTTGAGGAGGTGGGAGGGATGCATGAAAGAGAGAGAAGCCCTGATCTATAGTGTTTGCTGGTTTCTGTGGCATGGTATAACTACTTCCACCAAGGCCAATTTCTAGCCTCTAACCTGAAGGTGGAGTTGGGAGGAGAAGTGTTCCACCCACTCTTGAGCCAGCGCTAGCCGGCTCCCACATGGCACTCTGCTGCCATGGTCCTAGTGGACCCTGTGCAGCCCCAGTCCAGGCAGTGGGTGTCGGCAGAAGTCAGGCTGGTGCTGCAGGAGATAACGTCCAGCATCAAGGTGAAGGAAGCAAAGAACTGGCTAAATATGCTACGTGCCAAGAACTCTGCAGTCACAGAATTGTAGGGCTAAGGAGGAACCTGGAAATGATCTAATATAAACCCATCATCATTCAATCGAGAATCTGATGTTCAGAGAAAGGAACTGACTTGCCTAGGTGAGCTGTGTCATAAAGCTTTACATGAAGACAGTGATGATGTTACTTACCAAAGTTTTTTTTGTCCCTCCATGTCAAACAACCTTGGTTTGTTTGGTGTTTCTGTATTTTCTATTTATTTTGGGATCTCCTTCATCCCCTATATAGTTCCCATACTTTTCCTCAGGTCCCTAAGGTACATTGCCTACAGTGGACTCGAAGAAGAATCTTATGATGCAAAGGATGATGGGAACAGAGGACTCTCTGCAGTTCTTGTCTAGAGGCTATTGATTCTAACCATTGATGGAGGCTCTGACACATGGCTTGCCATCTCCAATATTACATCTATATAAAAGAGTTTAAATTTCTTGATTCCCCTCTTAAATCCACATTGTCAGGGCTTTCTACCTCCAAAGCAGGACTGCATGCCTCGGTGCACCCAACTATCATGGTCCAGGCTTCCAATCTCCTGCTCAGTGAAATGAGTTAGAGACGGATTCAGCTTGACTTCAGTCAGGGGCTGGTGGCTTCTGAGATGGAGTCAAGCCCTGAGTGTATCCTGTTTCTGCTTCCCCAGTCCATTAATTTCTCTTTCCCTCCTTCTAATATTGCACCCTCCAAGCAGCCGGTTCCAAAACAATGGGAGTGGAGGAGAGAGGAAAGGGGACAGCTAGTGCAAGTGAGCTGAGCAGCTGTGTCCCCATTGAGTTCTATGTTCAGCTGAATAATGCTCCCCCATATCCTAATTCCTGGAATTTGTGTATTACCTTACATGGCAAAAGAGACTTTGCCGGTGTGATTGAGTTAAGGATCTTGAAATGGGGAGATTATCCTGTATTTTGAGTAGGTCCAATGTAATCTTATGGGTCTCTAAAAGCAGAAGAGGGAAACGGAAGAAAAGATCAGTCATGCAATGTGGGAAGAGCTCAAGCCACTAATCCTGGCTTCATTTTGGACGGGGGCCAAAAGCCAAGGACTGCATGGTGCCTCTAGAAGCTGGAAAAGGTAGGGAAATGTATTTGCCCCCAGAGCCTCCAGACACCTTGATTTCAGCCAGCTGAAATCAGTGTCAGACTTCTGACTTCAGGAACTACAGGGTAATAAATTCGCATCATTTTAGGCCACGAAGTTTGCAGTAATTTGTTACAGCCAGCAGTAAGAAACTAATACAGGGAGCAGGGACTTCAGCCTTTGCACACGGATGGAAGCGGTCTTGTGCTACCCCCTTGTTCTCCTAACAGCTTGGGAGTGTAAAGGGGAAGTTTACCATCCAGCCAGCTCTGTCATTTTTGGGGAAAGGTATTTTTTAAAAATATATATATTTTTTATTTTTAAAGACGCTTTAGATTACATAAATATTGCATAAAAATATAGGGGATTCCCATACACCCCAACCCCACATACACACTTTCCCAAATTAACAACATCTTTCATAACTATGGTACATTTTTTAGAATTGATGTTGAAGCATCATGCTAACCATGGACTATTGTTTACACTTTGCGCCACAAAATTTTATAGGTTTTGACAAAATGTATAATGGCCTGTATCTGTTATTGCAATGTCATGCAGGACAATTCCCATGTCCCAAAAATGCTTCCATGTTGCACCTATTCTTTCCTCTCCCTCCCCTCAGAACCTCTGGTGACCACTACCTTTATATCAATGATACAAGTTCTTCCATTGCTAGAAAATAATGTCTGCTTTAGTCCATGGTTGTTTTTCCCCCTTATGTTTGTTCATTCCTCAGTCTTGAGGATTTGGGCATGGTGATCCCTACCTTGCCTCCGATTGAGAGAGGGTTTAGATCTCATGGGGCAGATGGATGAAACTGTATTGCTTGCAGTTGCAGACACTCACCGCTTCCTGGGATGGGTGTTGTCCATCATCATCCTTTTGTTAGTTGTCTTGGGTAAGTCCAATGAACTGGAGAGTAAGTGTTGCAATTCTGCTGAGATTCAGGGCTCAGCCGGCATATGAACAGACCAAAGATTTAAGTCTCTGGGACATATATTTAACAA
>JAQZBX010044150.1:0-21450 GCA_029593785.1 Cabassous unicinctus
TACTCCTTGCCCCCCAGATGCCCCTGGATGCCCCCACCCATCCTCTGACCCTGCCCTGAGGAAGGTCACAGTGTCCGCCCCTGGGCTCCATGGCTGGGCCTCTCTCCCACCTCCCTGCTCTCCTGGGGCCTTCCTGCTCCAGCAACCTCCCCCTGCTCTCTGTGCTCCCCACTCCCAGACCCCTCCCTTCCAGGCTCCACACCCACGACACCAGCTGCCTACTAGGGGTCCCTCAGGACCTTAGACGCACCTGTCCATGACTGGGCTGGTCATCCCCCCATGCCCACTCTCAGGACCTGCCCACCATCCACTCATGGCCCCAGCCAAGTCGCAGGGGTCCCTCCCCTTCTCCAATAAGGTTGGTCCCGTCCCTTCATGCCACTTCAGTAGAGCCATCATCATCATCACTGTCATCCCTCACCCTCGCTATTTCTCCAGCCTCCTGAGTGCTCTCCAGGCCCACGGTCAGCCCCTCTTCACTCTGCTCATGTGCCCTCAAATCTGCCCTGGTTCCAACTGCCTGCCCAAGACGGTCCACTCTCCCCGGTCCAGCCCCAACTCACCGCTCAAGCCCCGTGCTTTGGCTCCTCCAGATTATCAACTGTTGCCTCAAAGCATGATGCCTTTTCACGCTGCTGGGCCTCTGTCCTCCAACAATGTCAGCCCCCACCCCGAGGGTCCCTTCGCCCTGAGCACCACCTGCTCCCTTTCCAAACCTGGTAGGATCAAGCTTTATCTGCGTGTTGTAGCAGTGATGGAGCAAGATGTCAGTCCCCCCAAGAGCCTGGAACCCCTGGGGGTCCTTCGGAGCCATGGCCCTGGCCGGGCAGAGCCGTGGTGGCAGCCTGGGGTCACGGCGGAGCTCTCGCCGTGGGCAGGCACTGCTCCAGGTGGATCCTCCTCCTTCCCGTGGCTGCTCTTCCAACTGAGGACCCGGAGGCTCGGAGCCCTTGGGGAGCTTGTCTGAAGTCACCCAGCGCTGGGTCCAGGGTTCAGGCTGCTGGGTGGGCGCCCCAGCCCTGCCCTAAGGCCCAGATGGAGATCATGGTCATGTGCCCCGGCCCCCAGCCCTCTCCCCAGAGCCCTCCAGCTCCCCACCAGACTGGGTGCCCCTCCCTCACTGTCCAGCCCCTCTGCATCTTGCAATCTCACAGCCTGGCCCCCTGGGGATCCTGAGAGAAAGGGTGACCCAGCTGACCCAGCCACCCAACTATCGCCTCCATCACAAGACAAGGCCTGGGGCCTGTGGAGGGGGCAGGGCAGAGGGAGGGAGCTGAACTGCTGCCAGCCCCACAAAGGGAAGGCCTGGGGCGGTGGGTGGGTGGGGCAGCCCACAGCCTCCTTCTCCCCTCCTCTTCCGATGCCACCCCCCAGCCCCAGGGGCCCCTGGAGCCTTGCCACCCCTTCCCCATCGCTGGCCTTGGCCCCTGGCCGTCACAGCCCCTGGGAACCAGTGCAGCTTGGGCCTCCTGCTCTCAGAGGGAACAAGGAGTGGGAGGCCCCTCAGCCTGGGGTGCCCAGGGGCTGCTCTACCTGTGCCTCCAGCCCGTCACCCGCAGGGACGAGCCTGCTCCTGGCGCCTCCAGCCCTCCTGGACCCCATGGTCCCTCTCGTAGGAAAGGCTGAGGTGCTAAGCTTCGGGGTAATCTGTTGCCTGGGGGTCTCACTCCTCCAGGAAAACTGACTGAGGCATTTTTCCTACCCCATCCTTCCCTGAAACACAACCCCCAAAGTCTCAGAGATCGGTGATTGGAGGTTTACTGCTTCCGGAGGTGGAGAAATCTCCACTTGGGCAAAAGGGTCCAGGCTCAAAAACGATGACGCCCTCCTCGGAGTGTCCATCCACTTGCAGGGGCTGCTGATCTCAGCCAGCATGGACACTCTGACAAACTGACAAGCTCTAAGGCCTGGCCGGGTAGCACTCCTCCTCTAGCAACTGTCTCCTGTAAACGCTTCCCTCTCTGCTCAAGCTTCCCTGCTGCTCTCCAGCTCCTGGGGCTTCCCGGCCTCTCCGTGCCCCATGGAGTCAGGGGTTCCCGGGGTGGAAGCCATGCTTCCCACTTACTGGCTGGGTGCATTAACTTCTCTCTCACTTGTTTTGGTAACAATTTTATTGAGCTATAATTCACATGCCATACAGGTCACACATTTAAAGCATACAATTCAATGGCTTCTAGTGTATTCAGAGTTGTGCGACCATCATCACAATTTCAGAACAGCTTCATCATCCCCCAAAAGAAATTCCATACCCTTTAGCAGTCACCCCTCATTCCATCGCTTGCCCCAAAGCCTAGGCAGTCACTAATCTACTTTCTGTCTCTGCAGATTTGCCTCTTCTGGACATTTCAGACTTAACGTCTCTTGTCTCAGTTTCCCCATCTATAAAATGGGGATGGTCATGATGCCCCTGCATAGGGTGTGTTCGGAGGACTCAATGAGTTAACACACGTGCCCGGAATAGAACTGGCACACGGTGGAAATGCCACGTAACGCCTGCTGTCACGGTCACTGCCTGGCACCTTCTCTGGGTGAGGGTCCCCTCCTGCCCACATGCCTTGCACTGGACCTGTGAGCTCATTTCACCCTGGCTCTGACCTCCAGCCCTGACCTCCCTCCTAGACTGCAGAGCTGCCGGGCGTGTCCACCCCGCCACCCCAAGGGCCCTTCCGACTCAGACTGTCCCTCCTCCCCAAAGCTGCTTGGCCTGCTGTGTCCCTCACTCAGGAAGTGACTGGCCTTCCCCCTGGTCACCCACCAGCAGCCAGGGCCTACGCTCGATGCGTGCCTCTCCCTGGGCCTGCCCCCACCAGCTGGCCAGCCATCACGTCTGGGCTGCACCCCCACATCCCGCTTCACTGCCGCTGCCACAGAAGTCACCGCACCGCTCCCTGCCTCCGTTTCCCGATAAGACAGGGATAACAAGAGGGCCTTCTTGAGCAAAGTACGTGAAGCCCTTGGTGACTGTTACTGTTGCTGTCACTCTCTCTCCTGGATGACCCAAGTGCTCCTAACTGGGGTCCCTGCCTCAGTGTCCCCCACCTCACACCTGGCACCGTTTTTTTGTTTTTATATATAAAGCAGTTTTATTGAGATATAGTCACATACCATACAGTCTATCCAAGGCGTACAGTCAGTGGCTTTTAGTATAATCACAGTGTTGCACATTCATCACCACAAAAAAATTAGAACAATTTCATTACTGCAAAAAGAAAAACCCCACACCCCTTAGCAGTCACCTCTCAATCCCTCTGTCCTTCCCCAGCCCTACATAAACACTAATCTAATTCCATCTTTATAAATTGATTTATATTTAGATTTTATATAAATGGAATCATACAATATGTAGTATTTTGCGTCTGGTTTCTTTCACTTAGTATGTTTTATTTTGCCTGATATTAGCATCTTGTAACATTAACATACATTTGCTCAGTTTCAAAGAAAAAGTCTTATGTAGCAATATTACCCATATTTATACTTCACATGAGGTTTTGCTAAACAGTCCCATGTTACGTTTTTTAGCTTTCCTTCTAGTAATACACATGACCTTAGACTTTCCCTTTCAACCACTGTCATCCCCATATAATAGCTCTGCTAGTTACACTGTGCTACGCTTTCACCTTTTCTATTCATTTCCAAAGATTAACAATCTTTTTACCAACTCTGCACAGGTTAACCCTCAGCTTTCCATTCTCTAACCTCATTCTACTTAATATTCAAGTTAGTAACTCCATGAAATTATACAAAATATTTAGTTCATAGTAGCGCAATCATACAGTATTTGTCCTTTTGTGTCTGGCTTGCTTCACTCAGCATAATGTCCTCCAGGTTCATCCATGTTGTTGTATGCTTCACGACTTCATTTCTTCTTATAGCTGCATAATACTCCATCATGTGTATACGCCAGTTTTTCAATCCATTTGTCTGTTGATGGACACCTGGGTTGTTTCCAACTTTTGGCAATGGTGAATAATGTCGCTATGAACTTCGGTGTGCAGATGTCTGTTCGTGTCACTGCTCTCAGTTCTTTTGGGTATATACCCAGTAGCGGTATTGCAGGGTCACATGGCAAATCTATACTCAACTTCTTTAGGAAGTGCCTGGAATACTTTTGGTAATGGTGCCAGCTACGTGGCACTGAGCTATGCCCTGGCGGCAGGTGCTGTCACCTTTGTTTTACAGATGAGAAAACAGAGGCCCCAGGCCCCAGGGCTGGAGTCAAAGCACTGCCTCAGGGAACACTGGTGGCATTCATGTACTGATTCAAAGCATGTATTGAACACCTACTGTGTGGCAGGCACTGGGCTAAGTGCTGGGTAGGCAGTAATAAACCAGACTGGCATCGACCCAGCCTACATGGCAATGATCTTTCTAAAATGCAAATGGCACCCCTTTTAAACCAGTCAGGGACCACCCCACTGCTGTCAGGGTGGAGCCCATATACCTCATCAGGGCATCTGGGTCCTCAACCCCTGCCACCCTGCACTGCAGCCCACTTGGCTTACACTGCTCCCCCCTCCCCACCTCCCCACCCCACCACCCTGCTCCAGCCCACTCACACCACCCATCTTCTCCCCCAGCCTCGCCCCCCAGTGCTAACTCCTTTCCCACAGTCTCTCTCAAGGTCTTTGCCTGGCAAACTTTTACTTGTCTTCTGAGGCTCCATCCAGGTCACCTCCTCTAGTAAGCCTTCCCCAATCTCCTGGCCAAGTGATGAGCTCTTCCATGCTCCCAGGGCCCACGGGCCTTTCACTTATTTGTCTCTCCTATTGGATCTTGGCTTCTTGAGGGCAGGCCTGGGTTTGAATCAACTCCAAATAACCCCTTGCTCTCTCCCCACCCCCACCTTCCCCCATCAAATCCACCACCACATCTACTAATTTCACCTCTTTTCGGCCACTCCTAAGGCCCCAGCACCAGCCCGGCGTTGCAGACGAGTGCCTACACGCTACTAGCATGGAGTAGGTGCTTGATGAGAAGTCGCTTTGCTTTGTTTCAGGTTTCTGTAAATGTGGAGACTGAGGTGGAGGAATGGGGAGAGTGGAGAAGCTGAGCACAGCCTTCCCAGGGCACATGAGGGGCAGGGGTGGCTGTAATCTGCCTAAGCGTCTCCACCCGCCCCCACCCCAACCCCCCGTGGCCCCCACAGGGGTGGCTGGGGCAGCAGGGGCAGAAAGAGATGACCAGAGGCTAGTCAGTTGACTGAGCTCCAAGTCCCGGCTGTGTGTCCTCTCTGTACCTCAGTTTCCTCACCTGAAAGATAGAGCCACCGGCCCATCCCTGCCTGCCTCTCAGGACTGTTAGGAGGGGACACGTGAGGGGACAGTGTGGAAATCGGCTTCTCCAAAAGCAGATACTTCATTGTCCAGCTGGTTTCTGGACACTCCCACCTCAGAAACATTCTGTTTCATTTCCAAAAAAATCCAGTAAAATTGGTTTTAGGCTTTCGCTGCAGGTCCAGAGGGCTTCTTCTGGAGAGGTCTGGTGGGGAGAAGTAGATGGCCCTGGCCCACTGGGGCAGCACTTCCCCACTCTGAGCCTCAGTCTCCACCTCTGTAAGTCGGTGGGGTCACTCCCGCCTCAGAAGGCCGCTGTGCGGAGCCAGTGAGAGGGTGGTTGGGAGGCCGCCTGGGCCGGGGGCTGGGGGAGAGGAAGAGCCCTGCTTCTCCCTTGAGGACAGGAGATGCGCCGCAGGAAGTCACGTTGAGCCCCAGCCACCCCCACTGCCACCTCCCCCACCCCACGAACCTCACAGAAGCCGAGCGGCTGCCTGGAAGGGCGGCGCTCAAAATGGCTGCCGTGGCCGCCAAGGCCGCTTCTCCTTCCATGGCGCCTCTGGAGAGGGAGGGCGCCCCGGCCAGGCCATGGTCACTCCTCGCAGCCCACGGGTGCAGAGTGGGGCGGGAGGCGCTGGAAGGAGGGAGTTGGGGTGGGTGGGGGCCGGGGAAGAGCAAGAGAGAGGGGCAGGGAAAGGAACAAAAGGTCTCTTTGTGGCGCGGGGCAGGGAGACGAGGGAGCGCATTACCCAATGCCCAGAAGCCATGTTGGTAACAAGAGAACCATTCTCTGCTTCACTTGGAAAACAACTTGGAGCAGAGAGAGACAGGGAGAGATTTAACCCCATGGGCGCGGGCACAGGGGCCCGAGGCCCCTGTGGGAGGTGGGGAGGGGTTAGGGCACACTTGGGGGCCTTTCGGACCCTGAGAGCCGCGATTTCCTGTCTCCCAGGCCTCCACTGCGGTTGATGGGCCCGTAGTGCCAACATGGCCGCTTGGCCAAGTCCCAGTGGCCTTTGCAGCCGGGGACTGGAGCCGTGGGCCTGTCAGACCTGACCCCCTTCCAGGGAGCTGCTGGCTCCACGCTCCAAACCTGCCCCACCCCGCAACCTGGAGGGCCGGGGCCTTGTTTGGTGATGGGCCTCCAGAGGGGCCACCTCTGAATCCTTACACCCTCTGGCTTCAGGTCCCAGGCCTGGATGGGGCCCCCAGCCTCCTTTTTGGACAGGAAGCTTATCTCCTCCTGAGAAAGGCCCTTCCATCTTTACACAGTTTTCCCTGTTAGAACACTTTTCCTAAAATTTAATTCATCTCTTCCATCCCCACCCCAGCTTTCTCCCCTTCCCCCACCTTCTGGCCACCAGCCCCAGTTGGTTCTCCTTGTTGGAGGCTCCCAAGGACAGTATCTGATAATAAAGCAAATGATACTAAAAGAAGCTGCCATTCGTGGAACACCTACCAGGTGTGGGGCACTTTACATAAATTAGCTTACTTTCCCACTGCTACCTGGGGCCAACTTGGGCGGAGTGAGGCGCTGTCCCCTCTGCTGGCATGACTTGTTCAGAAAAGAATAGCACCTAGCACAGGGCTGCACCTTGGATGGTTGCTCTTATCAGCAGAAGAGAAAAGGAGGTCCTTCCTTCCGCTACCTTCCCTCCCTCCCTCCCTCCCTCTCTTCCTTCCTTCTACAAATACTGACCACTGGCTGTGCACCCAGCACCGTTCCAGATGCTGAGGATATAGCAGCGGACAAAAGAGACCATGCCTGCCCTCATGGAGCTGATATTCCCGTCCAGATAATGGGCAATAACCCCGTAAATGTACAAGATAATGCCAGGCAGTGATAAGTTCTATGATGAAAATTAAAGCCGGGTAAAGGAAGGGTATTGACGTTGGAGACGGTTGTCAGGGAAGGCCCCTGTGAGGGTGTGGCATTCGACAGAGATCTGAATGAAGACAGGAAGAATATCTGGGGGAAGAATGTTCTAGGCAGTGGGAACAGCATGTGCAAAGGCCCTGGGCGGGGGGGACAGAAGGAGATGAGCAAAGAGAGGGAAAGGGGGTCAGATCACAGGGGGTCGTGAGGGCCCAGCTGTGAACGCTGGGGGAAATGCCAGGTGTGGGGGAGCTGAGTTACTTTTCCGCAGGGACTCTCTGGCTGCCAAGTGAGGAACAAACTGAAGGAAGCTGGGAATCCTCCCATGCCTTTTGCCACAGACCCCCAAATTCTGCACACACGCCACCTCGTAGCCACTCCTCCCCACGTTGCCCACCCCCTGCTAAACACAGCCCCATTTCCATCCTCTTTCATGCTAAACATGGGGCCACGTTCCTTTAGGACAGGTTACCCCACAGGGGTGCTTCACTGCAGGTGGGGACTCTATGAAGGTGACCCTGGTTTCATAACGAAGCCCCTTCATTGGGCAGTTTTTAAGGCTTCACAAAGGGCAGTCCTGACCTTCCCGCCCCTGAGCCCCACTGTGACGCCAGCCAATGGTGTTCTCTTGGGAAGCAGGGGTCCAGTGCCCTCCAAACTCAGGCTGGTCCCTGCTCCAGAGCCTCCCGTTTCCTCCTCTGTGAAACCACACCCACCCCACAGATTTGCTGGGTGCATTCAAAGCCGGCGGCTCATCCTTCAGATGGGGAAAGAGGCTCTGAGAGGTGCGCTGGGGGGTTGCCAGGCTGGGGGTGGGGGGTGGGCTTCCTGACACCTGGAGCCAGGGCTTTCCCTGCCCCCGGTGGTGTGCTCACAAGGCCCCTTGCAAGTTGCCTCTGTTCAGTCCCATTCCTTAGCAGCAGGTGAGTTTGAAGAGCCTACGGTGCGCCAGGCAGTGCCTGGAGCCCTGGGGGTAGGCGGTCACTATAAAGCATAGTGAGAGTATCGGGGGGTGGGGGGCTTCAGACGGCAGAGGGGCCAGTGGGTGGGAAAGGAAGGCTGTGTGGTCCAAAGGAATGGGAGCAGGACATGGGGAGAGAGAGAGAGTGACACAACAATAGTGGCAGAAGCTAAAGTTGGGAGAGCTGGGGGGATAGGGAGAGGGAGGTCTCTGTATGAGGTTTGTATTATTTTGCAACTGCCCTGTAAATCTGGGATTATTTTAAATCAAAAAAGTTTTTTTAAAAAGAGTGGGACCAACTGGGGGGCTCCAGCTGAGCCCCGGGCTAGGCACCGTGGGGCGGGCAAGAGGCAGACTCCTGCTTTCCCGTCTGCCCCCTGTTGACTTGCTGGGGACCCTTGGGCAGCCCCGTGGCCAACCTCATGTGTCAAAGGGGCCATAGGGTGGCGGCAAAGGTGAAATGAAGGCTGGGCGCACACCAGGTGAGACGCAAAACCCTCCGTGATGCCACGGGTGACCCAGTGCTGTTATGTTCCAGGCACAGGAGCCCTTCGTGGGACAACCCAACATGGTGCCCTTGTGCACAGGCAGTGCTGCATGGGACTGAGACGGCAGGGCCAGGAAAGGCTTCCTGGAGGGAACGAGATGGAGGCATGGGGAGAGTTTGCGCAGGCCAAGGGGTGAGGGAGGGCCAGTGGGCGGAAGGGCCGGCACAAGCAAAGGCACAGAGAAGGGAGTTGGCTTGGCAAGCAGCAAATGTGATGTCAGCCCCTGGTGGCGAGGCCGGGCGGGGAGGCTGGGGGTGGGGGGTCCTTGAACGCCTTGGGTGCCAGGCAGGCTCCAGGTAGGAACTTGAGGTCTCACCTCCCACCTCTCTCTCCTGGTTTAAAACTCCCAACTGGGAAGCGGGTGTGGCTCAGTGGATAGAGCCCCCGTTTACCATATGAGAGGCCCCGGGTTCGCTTCCCGGCGCCTCCTTGTGAGGGCAGGCCGGCTCGCGTGGCGGGCGCCGTGGGCTGATGCGGCGGGACCTCACAGCAAGGGGGAGATAAGCAGACACAGAGAGGACACGCAGCGAATGGACACAGCAGCACAAGCAGCAAGGGGGGGATAAATAAATAAAATAAATAAATCTTTAAAAAAAAACAAAAAAAGAAAACTCCCAACTGGTTTCCTCACCCCTGCCCTCCCCCGGAGCGCACTCCCCGCAGGCATTTGCTGGCTGACTCGGAGGACCTGTTTGGAGCCATGCCGGGCACCTCTCCTCTAAGGAAGCCCTCCCTGAAGCCCAGGCCAGGGCGAGAATCCCTCGACTGGGATTAGTTCATTCCGTCGCAAGGGGAAGGGGCTGATCCTGTCCCCATTTTACGGAAGAGGAAACGGAGGCTCAGAGGTGGTCACCCTGTACAAAGTTGCACAGGCAGTCGGGCTTCCTCTCTTGCATCCTTCCACTGCCTCGCCCCTTGCCCTGTGCCACCTGTTGGATCCAGCCCCAGAATGTCGCTGACCCTGTGGCTCTCACCCTCACTTCATGGAGGAGGAAACCGAAGCCCAGAGAAGGCTGGGACTCGCCTGCTGCCGCCAGGATGCGGCCGAGCAGATTCTGAAGCCACTTGAGGCTGACTTGGTGCAGGTGGAGGCAGGGTGCGAAGGGAGAAGGCCACAGCCTGAGGCCCGGTGACCGGATGGGGAGCCCTGGAAGGTGGCAAAGAAAAGCGGGGGCACTGGGAGTCCAGCTCAGACTGCCTGGTGTGTGGTTCTGCAGAAGTTGGGGAGATAGCTGGCCAGCCCAAAATGGTGGTCCTGGAAATGGGGGCAGCAGGAGGGAGAGGAGCAGAGAAGGTGCAGCTGGAGAGGCAGGAGGGGAACCAGGAGAACTTGGGGGGGGGGGCGGCTGCCCGAAGCCCCGGGACCCCAGGGCCCTGCTGCCCTGTCCAGGCTCAGCGCCTGGTGCCTGCCCCCCTGGGACTGTGCTGAGGACAGGGCTCAGGTGGCGAGCACGGGCCTCTCCTACCTCTCGGGATCAAAGGGGTTGGGGCCCCCAGTGGGAAGAGCGCTTGGAGACGTGCGGGTCACGCGGGCGTCGCCCGGCGCGGGCGCAGTGCCCTCATCCCACGTCACACACTCGCCCGAGGAGCGGAAGCCTTCAGGCCCTGCCACGCAGCCCTGCTGTCGGTCGGCAGAGTCACATGGGGGGCAGGCAGGCGGGGGCCACGGCGCCTTCCTGTGGCCTCCCCGCCTCCGCCCCGCCCCTCGGGATCCTGCCACAGCTCTTGGAAAACAACTGAGGAAATCAAGTGGAAACACAAATCCGCCACCCGGCCCTCCTGCTCGCCGGCCCCGGGGCTCCCCAGCGCGCCCAGGAAGGGGGCTCAGTCATTCACCTCGGCGAGGTCGGCACCATCCCTTGGCCCCGGGCTCCCAGCAGCTGGGCCTGTGGCCCCATCCGGTCCCACAGAACCAGCCCCACCCCAAAGGACGTCGGGCTCCAGGCTTAGCCCCAGCAACCTCCCGGCTCAGGGATCCGGGCCAGGGACATTCCCGGCCCAGCTCTGCCAAAGGCTAGCTGGAGACCCTGGACCCGTACCTTGTACTCCGTGAGCCTCAGGTTCCTCATCTGTAAAAATGGGAGCACAAGCCCTGCCCAATCCCACCTCACAAAGGAATAGTGAAGGGCGATGCTGTGTAAACTGTAAAGTGCTAGGCCTGCTGATGTCACTTTGATTTTTAGAGGAAGGAGTTGCCTCCCAGGTTGGGGAGACCCACTCCATTCGGAGGATGTGAAATAATGCTGCCAAGAAGGGGGCCCACAGGAGCTACTCCCCAGTCCATCGTGCCAGCCTTGCCCCTCCTGGCACCGGCCTCCCCAAACACCTCCCAGGCCTCATCACTCCACACACATGCTGTTTCCTCCGCCTGAAACAACTTTCGTCAACAGAACTCCTCTTCATTCCTTAAGACCCAGCTTGAATGTCCCTCCTCTGGGAAGCTCCCTGATCCTGGGCAGAGTGAGCGCCCCCCACCACCCGTGCCATATGCCCATGGTATAGAATTTGCCGGGTGCATGTGATTATCGGTTTTAGTGTGCTGGTGGGCACGTGGGCAGGGCCTGTCTCCTCACCATCCTGGTGTCCCTGCTGCAAGCTCAGCGCTGGGCAGACGAATAGGAGAGCTTGGGAGAAGGAGCTGAGGGAAGGTGTGAACACACAAAGAGCTGGTTCTGGAGGTGACTCACAGCAACCCAGCAGGGTCAGAGTGTAAGCTGGGTGCACCCCATTCTCCACTAGGGCCCCTTCCTCCTTTCCCAGATCAAAATGCATCAGGCCAAGCCCCAGGGCTCCTGGGCCCACCCGGCTCCTTGCTAGTGGATTCAAGCTTTGCTCCCGGGTGGAATTCAGTTTCCCCTGCCAGACAACAGCCATGCCTTCCTAGGAGGAGCACACAGTGGAATTCCAGGAGCTCTATTGGGAGGTGGCCGAGGATGGTGGGGGGGGGTGCTGGCCAATTAGGAAGTGGACACAGTAGTCCAGGCTTCTGACCAAGGCAGAGGCCACGGGGACTAGAATACTGGGGAGGGGGTGACGGATGTGAGCAACATTATGAAGGAAAAACTGCCGTGGCTGATGACTGGCCGTGGGGGCGTGAAGGGGAGGGGTGAGTCAAGAATGACTCTGAAGTTTCGCGCCTGGGTCACTGGAGAACAGTGGGGCCTTTGATGGCAGGGAAGTGGGGTAGGGGCTGGACGGGAGCAGGATGGTGACTCGGGTCTGGGACTCGGACTCAAAGCTTTTTCGGGCTGGCAGCAACCTCAGAAATCACCCAGGTCGCACGTGAGGACCTGCAGGCTCAGTGAGGGGCAGCAACTCAGCCAGGACACCTTGGGGCTCACCAGCCAAGGCCAGGGGCCTGGCGGGGGTCAGTCGTGTGCAAGGCCTGTGCCTGGCAGGGCCCTGGTCTGGGCTCGGGACCCAGAGGCCAGTGAGACCCAATCCGCACCCTCAGGCACTCGCTGTCTTGTAGGGGAGACTGACATGGCCATAATTACAACCTGAGCTCGGGATGCTTGCGAGGCATGAGGGCGATCAGAAGTCAGTTGTGGTTGAGCACCTGCCTTCCACGTATGAGGCACCGGCCTCGGGTTCAATCCCCCTACCTCCTAAAAAGAAAGAAATAGGTTCCATCTTCCTTAATCCTGGCAACCATCCTACAGCTGTGTACCATTATTGTTCCCACTGCCCAGGTGAGGTTGAGGAAGCACACAGGTTGCCCAGGGCCCACAGGGCTGATGAGGCCCAGGTATGTGGAAGACGTTGCGCTGGAGCTGAGGCCTGATGGCTGAGTAGGAGTTTTCCAAGTGGCACAGAGGAAGGGGGCAACCCCAGGCACAGGGACCAACATGCATCGAAGCCAGACGCCCGCCTTTCTGGTTGAGGCCTTGGAGGACCATCCAGGTGAGGGTAGCCCACCTCTCACGCTGGGCCTCCCACGTGGCTCTCCCGCCGCCCACCGAGTTCTCCGGCCTCTGACTTCACAGGACTCCACCTGCCACAGCCCCCTACTGGTCACCGTTCACTGATCAGATTAATTTGTCAGGTGAGGCAGCTGGGGTGGGGGCGGGGAGGGAGCCTTTTCCAACTTCCCCACTGCACGGTCCCCTCTCACCCCAGGAGTGACCCTGCAAAACAAGTCAGCCCGGAGGAGGGAGGGGGCTGCCTGAGTCAGCCGGCAGGCCACGGCAGGCCCCTGACCTTAGACATCTTCACGGAGCGGTTCCTCTCTGGTACCTTCCTGTCCCTGAGCGCCCATTTGCAGATCACTCTGGGAGTGGGCCAGGAGAGAAGGCGAGTTGAGCTCTGAGAGTCTTGGGCAATGACAGTGTATAACCCAGGTGGCAGTCCTGTGCTGGAGCCAGCTTATACTAGCTCATGAGAGCCAATTGTTAAGTTTTCAGAAATTTTCCAAGCCTGTTGATGTCACCTTGAAAGTTTTAACACCACGAAAACCAGCGAATGTACGAATCATCCTTCCCTGCACACAGAGCCAGTTGTTAAGCATTTACCAGCCCACCACTGCCCAGCAGTCCTATCTCCTGCCTTCCCCGGCGGGCGTCTAGGTTCTCCCAAGCTCCTCACCCAGTCTGGGGCTCTTGGGGGAACCAATCTTGCTCAAGACCCACTAGCGTCTCCTACTTACAACAGATGAAAGCCCAAACCCTCCCCTGGGCTTCTAGCCCCAGCATTTAGCACAGCCATTCTTTCCAACGGTACCTTGAGCTGCTCCCTCCCTGCCGCCACGCCCCAGCTTCACAAGAATAGACAACACTTGCTGAGTAAGGCCTTTGCTTTCCAGCAGCCTCGCTTTGCTCATGCTGGTCCCTTCTCCAGGAGCACCCTTCCCCGCTTTCTGCTTCTCAAAACCCTCCCCACCCGGTAACCCTTATTCCTAATGGGTATTCAATAACTGTTAGCTGGCCAAATGGAAGGGAGTTGGATAGAGCCTCTGTAACCAGGACTGACCTGGTGTGTTGGCTGAGCCTGAATCCGATGCCCTGAATTCAATCCCCAGAAACATAACAAAACCCGCCTGTTTTCCCCAGCCTGCCTGCAGCCTGTCTCCAAGGGAATGGGGTGTCATGAAGGACAGGCTGGCCACTGCCCTCAGGGGTGGCAAAATCAGGAACCAACTCAAACCACCCAGTTTCCTTGGAAACCAATCCCTTCATTCCCTGGCCAGCCTCTTGAACTCCTCTGCATCCTTCAAAACCCAGCCCAAATGCCACCTCCGCTGAGTGGTCTTCCAGGTAAAAGAGCTCCATTACCCCCTTGCCCCTCTACCTATACACACCTGGATCGCTGCACTCATGGGACTGGGTAGCAGGTATCTGTCCCCGTGTCCATCCCCCAGGAGGCCACAGCCAATCGAGGCAGGGCAGGCCCTTCTTTAAGGCTCAGTCCTCAGCCCAGTACACGGCAGCCTTAGGAACTTCTTGTGGAATTGACTCCATCACAGTCTTGCCGGGGACCCCTGGCAAGTCATACCCCCTCCCAGGCGTTGATGCATCTGTATAAACTAGACCTAGACTTTGCACCTCTCGTGCTCTGTCTAGGATCTGTGACTGCACTGCCCTCGGCCTCCCCATCTGTCTCTAACCTCCATCTCCTTTCCTAACCTCCCCAGCCTTCCAGGGGGCAACACCCCTTCCTGCAGGCACCCCCCTTCCCCTGCAGACCATACCACTCACTCTGCAAAGCCCTGAACTCCCCTTTTCCCATTTTTTCAGGGTGCCCTCTTGTCTCAGACTGCGTGCTCCCCTGAAGGGCTTTGGGCTCCCCTGCCCATGCCCAGCCCTGCCCAGCGGCCAGGTGCACCGTCAGCACCCACCTGTGCCCGTCAGTGGGCTGCGGTGGAGTGGCCCGGGCCGGCAGGGCCTTGGCGAGTCAGTGGAGGCCCTGTTCAGACAGGCCCCGGAGCCGCCTGCCCACCGCAGTGGGGCCCCAGGGCCAACAGTCACATCCCCTTCTCTGTGGGTTTTGCTCCAATCTACGGAGGGCGGGTATGTGTGGGAGTGTGAAGCGGAAGACAGCTGCCTCTTCCTCCCCATCCCAAGCAGATCTTGCGGACGGCGTGTAGCCACTGTCCTCTCTCCAATCCCCACCTTCCCCCCCGTCTCCCAGGCACACTCAGAAACGGATGCACGTGCATACACACCCAGCATGCCCAGAGATAGATGTATGCATGCACGCACACACCGCCATGCCCAGGGACAGATGCGTGTGTGTGCACACTCAGAGGGTCATGGACCCCAAGCCAGCCACCCTGCACTGACATCGCGAGCACAGGGAGCTGTCAGTGCGCCATTGGGGACTACGTTAGCTGTCAGAAGGGGCTCTGGATCTCTCATTGGTCTTGAAATCCATGTACCTCGAGGCGAGGCAGCACTGTGCGGCAGAGAAGAAGCCAGCCCCAGCCTCTGTCACCCCAAGCCCCCCACGGTTCACAGGCAGCGGCCTCCTACAACTCACTCTTGGTCCTTCTCTCACACACAAGGGACATAGTTAGGGACAGGGACAGGGCAAGCTGCAGGGGTCTGGAAAGAGGAACCAGGGTGGGCCAGGGTGGGCCCAGAAGTCTCCAGGCAGCAGGCAGCTCTCGAGCTGTGTAAATACAGTGGTTTAGAGACCAGGCTCTGACGGCAGACTGCTGGGTTCAAATCCCGTCTTTTCCCCTAAGAGTTGCATGATTTTTGGCAAAATCCTGACCTCGCCACATGTCAATTTCCCCATCTGTCAAATATGGTAGGTGATAGCACCTACCTTATAAAGTAGCTCTGGTTAAATGAGCTCACAGCTATCTCCTGTGGTGGCTGGTATGCGGTAAGTGTGCAAAAAACGTGAGGATACAGGAGAGGTGTGTGTGCAGCCCTCCTGCTCCCGTTGCCGAGCCAGCGGGCTGTGGGCTCACCCTGGGCTGGGTGCTGGGTGCTGGGCGAGACATTTAAGGTGCCTGCCCTCAACGCGTTCATGACAATGGGGAGTGGAGGGCAGACAGAGGGCAGCCCGCAGCCCTCGGTGTGTGTGTGCGTTGCGTGCACACGTGCATCTGCCCCTGGGTGTGCTGGGGGAGTCAGGCAAGGGCATTTGAGCGGCCAAGCCCTGAGCGTGAGATGGGAGCTCCAGTCAGAAGGAACAGGCTGAGCAGAGGTGCGGCCGGGCGCCCGTAGCCAGGGGCGTGCTGCACAAGCCACCAGCTTCAAGACCGTCATCCAGCGAGCCCACCCGGTCCCCCCACTTCCCTCACCATGCACAAGTGCCCCATCCCCACCTGGGAGGACACGCCCCTCTTCATGCCCCTATACTTCTGTTTATGTGGTCCCCTCTCGTAGGGGCACATCCTCTGAGAAGCACGTGCAGTACTAGACTCATCTGTGGCTCTCAGAAGAGACCTGCACATAGCGTGAACTCCGCAGTGTTTCTTGAATGAATGAATGAATGAATGGAGTGATTACCGTATACCCCCTAGACACTGATGAGTCACCCAACAGCTGACACCATGCCCGCATCCCACGACCACACCACACACTGACATCCACAACCAGGCCGTCACCATCCCCGAGAGCCCCCCGCCCCAGCCCCAGCCACGTGGAAAGCTGCTCACCCTCCCTGTCTTCTGCCCCATCCCCATCCGTCTACCCACCCACGCACACTTTCCCTCTTGCCTGGGGCAGCTGGTGGGAGAAGGTGGGGGCTGGGGCAGGTCAGGGCCGGAGGGGCCCAGAGGCAGCCGGGGCAGGGGACTGGGGGAGGCTGGGAAAGTCCAGGCTGTCTCTCCTGGGGGGGTGCGGTGGGCGGCATGGTGGGGCGCTCGCAGGGATGGGGGAGGGAGGAGGGTCGCCGGCCCGGTACAGCTGCGGTCCCCTCCCCAGCAGCCTGCCTGGGCGCAGAAAGGCCTCTTTGTTCTCCGCCTTTAAAGGGTAAGAGAAACACTTATGCATGGCAAATTAGCCCAAAAATGTATTTCTCTAAAACACCCAATTGTCTCACCAGGCCTGCAGCTGCAGGGAAGTTCCAGGGAGCCGGGGGAGGGGGCGGCTTTGGGGTGACCCTGGGGGACAGGGAGAGGCGGTAGGGAAAAAGGGACCATCTTGCCTTTCCGCCTCTGCCCTAAGAATCTCACAGTTGCAGAAGGGCACAGCTGGGGCAGGCCCTGGGGCCAAGGACACCAACCTCCCGGTGTTCCAGAGAGAGATCCCGAGGCCCAGGTGGTCATCCCAGAGGGAGACAGGCTACCCCTGGGAAAGAGGGTAGCCTGAGGCCTCCCTACAGCCTCCTGGCTGCTGGGAGAGTCAGGGCTGGACCCTAGCTCTCTTGGGCTCTTATGTCCATATCCACCGCCTCGTTCATGCTCAAAGGGAAGGGACACTGGATCCCCAAGGTCATCCAAGCCAGCTGCCCTGGACACGGAGGAGAGAGAGGGAAACTGGGTGGCTCTGCTCATAAGCCACCCACTCAGGGCTCCATTGCTGCACCACCACCCCCAACCTGGGACCCGAATATTAGGCACCTCAAGGCCAGCATGGGTGGAGGTGATGGAGGGTTAAGCCTTTTCCAGGAGGAGAGAGGAAAGTCTTGCCTAAGTCAGGCAACAGAGCAAAAGGCATAGAAAGAAAGAAGATTTCAGGATCCTGGAAGGTGCTTCAATTCCAGGCACATTCTCCAGGGGCCTGCTCTGTGTGGGCCCTGGGGCATCTCACCTGACCCCCAAAATGAGTCAGACACAGGCCTGTCCTCAACGCAGGCGACAGATGAATAAGCAAACTATGCTAATAAAAGAGTCCCACAGAGAGGCCCCCAGTGAGGCTTGAACTTGCAGACGTGAAGGAAGATCCGCAGAAGAGCTTTCCCGAGGAGGGGCTCAGGCTGGCCCTGAAAAGTGAGTCTGTGATGAGATGGGGGAACATTCACAATCGAGGCTCCTGGGACCTGCCCCCCTTTGACATCAAATTAAGTGTCATTCATTTAAGGGTACTAACAGAGCACTTCCTGAGTTCCAGGGCTGCAGGAGACGCTAGAGAAGGAAAAACACGGCCTTGGCCGACGAGAGCTTGTCAACTTGAAGGGGTGAGTTTTATCTGCAGAAAATTACATGGAGCAGGATGTGAAAAGCACCAAAGAGAGGGGTGCAGATGTAGTGTCCTGGAGCCGTGCGGCAAGGTCCTGGCCCCGCTGATTTTTAATTGTGCATCTTTAAAATGGGGCAATAACATCCTACCCAGTGGGGCTGTCATGAGAATACTCTAACTTGCTGGCTAGCACCCAGTTGGCTTTCAGTAGTTAGTTCCATCCCTGCCAAGAAGTTTGGAAATGAGAGAGATGGGAGAACGTGGAGGGGGAGCATGTGTATAATTATGTGCAAGTGAATATTGTAATTATGTGTGAGTACATGAACATGAGTGAGTTGCGTGAATGTGTGCATGTGTGTGCACATGTATGAGTGCAAGTGCATGCTTGTGAATAAATGAGTTGTGTGCATGTGTGTGAGCATATTTTTGAGTATGTGGGGGAAAGCATGTGTGTGACTGCATGTGCCTGCCTATGATGAGTGAGTGTGCATGTGTGGGAGCGATTGTGTGTGTGAGTGCATGTGAATGTGTGTGTGTGTGCAAGCATATGAGCAAGGGAGAGAGCGTGCATGTACATCTGTGGTGAAGGAGTCACGTATGGGAAGGCTCCTTGGGAAAAGGGACTGAGCTGAGCCTTGAAACGCCGAGTGTGAAGAAGTCAAGTGGAATGGGAATGTTCTCTTGGAGGGTTGGAGGGGCTGGAAAGAAGACCAGGAGATGGAAGGGCCTCTCAGAGGCAGGAGACCCCAAGAGGGAAGGAACCTGCTGTGGGGTGGCAGCCTCATCTCTACCCAGTCTCACCCAATTCGAGGCGGCACGAGCAGTGGAGCCAGAGCCCCTCTGCCAGGGCCTGGGTGGAGCGGGTCTTACCTAGGCAAGACCTCCATGGCTTCCTCTTCCCTCCAGGGGAAATCCAGACTCTCAGCAGCGTCAGCCACGCACCCCACTCACTATCCCCACTTCCCTTGAGCCTCACACCCTACTCTTCAGCCACCTGAGGTCCTTCCACCTGCACGCTTCGTGAGCGTGGCTCACTGTGCCTTCCCCCCTGGTCTGCCGGGGGAATTCTGAGTGGGCTGCCAAGTGCCGGTTTTCCCCCATGTGTCCCTTGCCCTTCCTTCCTGCATCCCCATAAATTTGTCTTGGGCTCCCAAATCCATCTATTACAGCCTCATGATGTGCTATAATAACTGTTCACAAAACTGTCATCACAGACCCAAAACCATAGAAAAATGTGTCAAAGAATGGTCTCCATAAAAGACACTAGGCCCAGATGGATTTATGAGGAAGTCTTTTTTAAATATTAGAAACCATTTTCTGCTGTGTAACCTGTTGTCGATAACAGAAGAGACAAGACGACACCCCTGACCTCCTTCAGGGCAGACATCAAGTCTCTCCCTGGCATCCCAGGACCAGTGCAGGGTGTGGATGGAGCAGGGATACAGTGAGGTTTGTTGAATGAACAAATGACTTCTATGACTAGGTTCCCCACCAGGCCCTGCTGCCCTCTGGGAGAACCCCTCTGAGTCCTTTCCCCTCCAGCCCCACCCCCATTATAGCCCAGGACTCTTCAGAGGGGGTTGGGGTACCCCAAGGGGAACACAAAATGACCCAGTGGGGTGCATCCTGGCTTTTCCAATTTTCTCTTCCCTCTCTTTATTTCAGAATGTCCCCTTTGTGTCTTTTTAGTTTAGTAGTACGTTTGTAATTCATAAATAAATTAACAGCTATGTCTTGAGATCTGACTCAAGAACTGAATAGATTCTGATCAAGTCTTTGAGATAGTTCTCATTATCCAAAACCCAGGAATCAAATGGATTTCAATAACCTCAATCAAATCTCAATAATCAAACTGAACATCTGATTCTCGTCATCCAAACTTGGTAGGCAGATGGATTCCGATAGTGAAGGCTAGCTGTACATTACCGGAGACTCCGTGCCCCTCTGTTTTTACTGAAAAGGATGCACAAAAAAGTTAGAGACAGCTGTTTAGCTCTTTGGAGCTAAAAAGCTCCAAATGAGCTTTTAAAAAGCTCCAAATGGGGCTCTCTGGCCCCATTTAACAGATGAAGGAATGAGGCTATCATTCTCACACTCCCCCCAGGGGACAGATGCTATTATCCCCTCTTATAGAGAATGAAACTGAGGCTCAGAGAGGCTCCTTAGCTTCTCCAAGGTTATGAGGCTAGAAAGCATCAGCTCCAGGACTCAACCCACCTGGGCCTATCTCAAGACCTGTGCTGTTTCTCCTGGAGTACCTCTTGCCAAACATGAAGAAGAACTGGGCAGAGGCAGCTGCGTGACCAAGTTCCCACTTATCAGCAAGTTTGGGGCCACCCAACCCCAACACACTCACACGCAGCCTGGCCAATTCCCCCTCATTCTAAGCCTCCAGCACGGCACCTCCCCAAACACTGCATGGGCAGCCTTTCCCCAGCTGGGCGGCCCCGGGTGCTCAGCAGAGGGCCTGGTGCCCAGTAGTGTCCAGCGAGAGGCGTGAGTGAAGGGGCAGGGGTGACACACGAGAAGCAGGCCCAGGACGGGTGTGGCTCTGGACGACTCCTCAGGCGCCTTTGGTCCTGGCACCCATCCATGACCCCGGCCCTGAGAGGAGGCGAATGGGCAGCTGACTTTCAGCCCAGAAAGAAACCCTGGTGGTCTGGGGTGGTCGGCCCGGGGCTGGGAACAAAGAGGAGAGGGAGAAGGAGAGGCCAGGAGGCGGAGACTTTGGAGGGCATCTCCTCCTAGGTAGACCCTGGATGGGACAGGGGAAAAGAACCATGAAAACAGTAACAATGGGGGCAGGGGGTTGCTCCGTGCCCCCCTTTGCCCTCCCACCGGGCCCCTCTCTGTTTGCTCCAGGCAGGTTCCTGTGAGTGGTGCCATTTTCAGGGGGTGCTCGGGCAGTCTGGGAAGAAAAGTGTGTGGCCCCTGGGGGTGTTCAGAAGCCGTGCTCTATAACCTGAGGGTCTCACTCCCCACCTGTCTCCTGAGGATGGCCTCGACAAGGTCGTGGGCCTTCTGGAAGGAATATGCCTGGAGTATCCCCAGGCACTAGGCTAAGTGGGCCACAGACTCTCCACTGACGGGAGGTCCAGGGCTCAGGGCCAGTCGTGTGGTGACGGCCAGGTCCCTTAGGGAATGCAGAGCCCCGGGGGCTGAGGAGGGGGCACCGGCAGCTTTGGGGATGCCATGCATGTGGCCCCAAACACAGGCACAGGCGCCACGACACCCCCAGATACTGATACATTCACACATGTGTGCCCCTGGGCGCAGGCAGGTCCCCATTCACACACCATGTGCACACACTACATGCACACACACAAGCACACACATTACGTATCACCACACCAGGCATGTCTGCACATGTGCACAAGAGGAAGGATCCCCCAAGGTCTTTTTCTCTCCTGTTCCAATCCCTTCCATCCCACCCCAGCCCAGTCTTATCCACATGAGCCACGTTTTCTACCCCAAAACATCCTCCAGACTCTATTGGGAAACTCTGGGGCCAGAGTCCTCATTCTCCCACCCTCTGGAGAAGCAGAATTTCCTCTGCCCACACCATCCTGGCCCTCCAGAGGCAGCCGCCCCCCCATATCTGACCCTCCAGCCTCCCTCCCCACCACTGCACCAGGACCTCCTCCCATCGGCTACCTGAACAGAGGACCCCTTCTGTGTACTGGCCCCATCCTCCTCCCTACTGCCCTGCCCGGGTACGCCC
>JAQZBX010044151.1:0-21448 GCA_029593785.1 Cabassous unicinctus
AGTCTGGGATCAGGAAGTCTCTCTTTTTGACATAAGCAAGGAAAATGGAGACTATTCGTGCATAAAGGGCATTTTTAAGGGACCAGATGAGGAGTGAGGCCACGTGGTGGGACACGGCATGACTTATGATGCCAGCGAGTGGAGGGGACTGGGGGATGTGCCCATCGAGGGGGCGTCTCTGTATGGCACGGTTGGCCACATAGTCCTGACTCCCAGTCTTCTCCCAGCCCTTCTTCACAGCCCTACAAGGGGCCGAATTCATCCAGCACACCGTGAGGGTGGTGGTGAGTACATGGCGGGTGCAGCTCTGGGGATGCCTCGTGTGAGTGCATTTCTTTGGGGTGGGTAGTGTCTCTGGGGAGTGAAAAGACTGAATCTTTGAGACTGTAAAGGGCCCCTGCATATTTCTGGGCAGTGAGAGGAGTTTGCCCCAGTTGGTTATGTGGCCCAGAAGTCTCTGGTGGGTGTGGGGAGGGGTGTCTCAGAGGCTGGAGAGCAAGGCAGGCCAGGCCAGGCAGGTGCAGGGAAGCAGGGAGCTGGTTCCACTCAAGGCCCTGGGAGAGGTATGAAGAGTGCTCAAGGTTTCCTTCCTGTTCGTCCAACCCTGCTCGCTTGTCAGGATTCTGGGTTATGGAGCTTGTTGAGGAATAAAGGCTTGAGTTGGTCAACATCACTCCCCATCTTGCTTCTCCCAGGAAACCAATTTTAGAAGGATGGGCTGGAGAAGTACAGCTGGGCAGGGAACCCCAAAAGCTTTCAGCAAGAGACCTGGTGCCATTCAGAAGGGTGACAAGAGGGAATTGTTTGGGTTCTGGTTTGGGGGAGCAGGTCTGTCATGCCCAGTAAGGGAGGTCATGCACTCTACTCCGGAGGTACCATGGAGGAACGTGCCAGCTGGAGCCTTCAATGTGCCACCTACACAACTACCCACGAGGACCTGGGGGAGAAGGAGCCCTGTAACCCATTCCCATTACCCTGGGTAGCCCAGTGTCCAGCCAGGCCTGAGAGGCTGAGAACCTGTGGAGACGCAAGTACATGTGGGAAAGCCAGAAGATAAATGGCATCAAATGAGGAAGAAGACCACATGATAGGACATGGTAGGAATGGTCTGGAAAAACACTGGAGGATGTGCGAGAGAGTGTGCGTGTGTGTGTGTCCCCACCAAGAAGACAACTGTGCAGAGATAATTGTCCCACAGCTCACTCCAAGGTACTCAGGCTGACCTCTAGAGATGACAGCTTTGAAATGGTCTTAGAAAATCCAATTTAAAAATTAAATCCTTAAAGTGAACCTACTTAGTCTTGGAATTTTAAACTAGTAAAAACGGGAGAAAAACTTTATATACTCATCCCCATTGAATGAATTCTTATTTTGACTATTCTCCATTCCACCCCCAGGGGCATAGGGTGATGTTCAAAAATAAATTCCCTTCCTAGGACTGCCATTTCCACCTTGTGGAGGAATACGCCGATTCATGTAAACCCACGGACACTGGTCCATTCAATCATTCGATGCCGACTGCAACCTACTATGTGCCAGGCACTCTGCTGAAGCTAGAATTGCAAAGTCACTTCATAAACTATGGTCCCTGACCCCTTGGTACAGTCCACACATCCAACGCACACATACACACACATGCACACACACAGAGTCATCTTATCTTCCTACCTCGCCTATATTTCAATTTAACCAGGAATGTGCAGAATCTTCAGTGGGCTAAAGTACACCCTGGTACTTTGAAGGGTACTTTGAAGCAAGTCAAGATAAGGCCAGAGGAAGGGAAAGAGGAAAAGAAAAATGGGCACAGAAGAGGAGGAACAGCAAGGAGGGTGAGACTATGAAATAAAAATATCATGCAATGCCTAGTATTTTTATTTGTGTCTATGTGTGATACATATATACACACATATACACATATATACACACATGCAGCAGAGAGAAAAGACGCATTATCAGTGAGAGGACAGACCACCCACAGCCTCTGAAGGTGCCTCTTAGCAGCATTGGCTGAGGAGCCAAGGGGAGCCCTCGCTCACAGAAACACACTCTCACACAAGCTTCATTCAACAAGTATGGAGAAATGTGTGCGAGCCACGGACTTCCGTGCGGACCCGCTCTGCTTACCGCAGAGGTGCACAGCCTACAACACCGTCTTAGGGAACCTGCGAAGATGGTTCCCTGGAAGCCAGGACCTGCAAATCCGCATGACGCCGGAGCAGTAGGGCAGTTTCTAATATGGGCACTGTTAACCTTGTAATTAATTTTCTTTTCTTTGGCTGCTGTGGCTGCAGATCTCTGGTCCATCCTAAGAGATCTATAGCCCCATAAGGACGGCCACCACGGCAGCTCCCCGGAGGTCAAGTGCGCAGCCTCGCGTGGCTGGGTGTGCAGACTGAATTCTGACAGCACTCTAGTCCTGGCTCCGCCCCTGCCCAGCTGTGTGGCCCTGGAAACTACGCAACTTCTCTGTCCCTTCGTTTGGTTGGGTATAAAATGGGTGTTATCTATTCCAGAGGGTTCTTGGGAGGGTTAAATGAATTAATGCATGGAAAGTGCTTAAAACTGTGCCAGGGTATTAGTAAGCAGGCAACTAATATTAGTGATTATGCTTATGGTTACTATTTTGCTCTGGTTTCCCCACGTGTGTGTTTTTTTCATTTTTCTCTAAATCCCTTTTTGGAACAAAGTATAATGTGAGTATGTGCGTAAGCCAGAGACTAAATCAGTCGGGAAGAGGGATAAAATGTTCAGAAGATGAGGTTCCTGCTGGTGCAAAAGACAGTTATGTTTTAATCAGTCACATTTCCACTTCCCTTCCCAATACATCATTTGTCTGTTCCAAATACATTTATTGACACCAACTTGAGATAAAATCCCTTGTATCAGGGTTTCTTAAACAAGAATCTATGAATTCTCTAAATTTGTTTGCCAGATTTGTATGTATATGCAGTTTTTTTGGAAGGGGCTCTTCAACTTCCACTCAATTCTCAAGGGGTGCACGACACCCTAAGATTCAAGGCCCCCAGGCATTGGTGCTCACATGGGGGGAGTGGGGGGAGGGCAGGCTCTTTCTAAGTGAGTGTTCCCAAATTTTGCCCCATCTCATCCGGATGGTGCCAAAAAGCCAGAGGTCCTTGGGCAAGTTGCCTGCCCTCTCTGGCCTCAGGGTTCTCCTTTCCCAATAAGGGAGCCAGACTTGAGGATTGCCAAGCGCTTCCCTGCTCTCACGCAGCAGAGGCAAAGGCTTAGCCCCGGGCACCACGTCTCACCTCGAGGTCCCGGAGGACCGGGTGGTCTTCAATTCCTGGGAAGAGCACCCGCATGGTGTAGGTCCTGTAGTCCAGGAAGGGGATCCCGGCTCCGTCCAGGTCACTGGTCAGCTCGTGGATGTCTGTCTGCAGCTCGGCAAAAGCTGGCATGAAGAGAAGGAAGAGAAGGGTGGGGAGGGATGCTGGCAGCCGGACAGGGCCCGAGAGCCCACCTCACATGGCTCAGAACCCTCCCCCAAGTCCCTGGGAGGCCCGAGAGCAGACTGTAGATGTGCAAGAATAATTAGGCCAGATGTTTTAAGTAACTGGGATGAACAACATTAGCATAGGAGAA
This sequence comes from Cabassous unicinctus, assembly GCA_029593785.1. NCBI lineage: Eukaryota > Metazoa > Chordata > Mammalia > Cingulata > Chlamyphoridae > Cabassous > Cabassous unicinctus. The sequence goes on from JAQZBX010044151.1 coordinate 3,604, forward strand.
AGATACTGAACAAGGAAGTTTGCATGAGGCCAAATTTCTAGACGGTGGGTCAGGAGGCCCTCTCCACAGGATTCCCTGGCTGAAGATGAAAGGCTTTGCTTTGTAAAATGTACTGGGGGGAGGATGGAGGTAGGCATAGAGGGACAAGGGGAGCCAGGGGAGAGGATCCAGTGGTGAAGGCCTCCCTGTCAACCACAGCAACCCTGATTCTCCCTGTGTTTTATAATGGGTGTCCTTGTGAGATTTAAGAACAGTTTCTATGCGAATATTCTCACTGTCTGATTTTGTGATAATCAGGGTAGGCTAAACATTCACTACATTAGAAACCATGCATGTGTCCCCAGACCTAGTTTTTCTCCCTGGGTCTGGTTTTTAGAATGCTGGTGATAAACTAAGCCTGATTTATTATATGACCATCCTGTACAGGAAAAGACTGTAACTTTGGGTATCTTTGGTTAACCTTAAGAGATATAGCAGGGGGAAATATGTGGCTCAGATGGTTGAGCGTCTGTCTCCGATATGGAGGGACCTGGGTTCGATCCCCGGGACCTCCTGGTAAAAATAAAGAAAAGAAAAATATAGAAGGTGTGCAGGCCGCTAGGCCCTGTGCGTGGGTGTGCCGTCAGGCCCTGCAAGCGGGTGAGCCCCCCAGGCCCCACGAGTCACGCAGCAAGATGATGACGTAACAGGAGAGTGACACAAGGGAAAGCCAAGACGAAGATGCACCGAAAAACCAGGAACTAAGGTGGCGCAGATGGTAGGACGCCTCTCTCCCACATCGGCGGTTCCCAGGATCAAATCCCAGTGAAGACAGGAAGAGAAGGATGAGAAGAGAGGGCAGGAAATGGACACAGAGAGTTGCCCGGCAAATGGACACAAAAACAGCAAAAACTGGGGGGGGGGCAGTAAAAATGGATAAAAGTAAATAAATAACTTAATCCTTTAAAAAAATATATAGGAGAGTAAGATATGGACTATAGTTAATAGTAATACTTTGATGGTGCTCTTTCATAATTTGTTAACAAATGTTTCATAACAATGCAAGGTGTTTGTGGTGGGGTGATGTGTGGGAGCCCTGTATGATGTTAGGCATGTTTGTTCTTTAAGTTTATAATGTTTACTGAACACTTATTGTTTACATATGTTCATGTATGAATGATATACTTCAATAAATTGTTAAAAAAAAATTTTTTTTTTAAAAGAACAGTTTCTTCTGATAAGGGAAAAAAGTTGAAAGCCCCAGTTCTGGGACACGTAGCTCACTGAAGCCATTAACCTCTAAACAGGACCCAGACAGAGGCTCTGCCATGCCAACATCTTCCTTCTGGATAAATATGCAGGGCATATCTTTGTCCTTCCTTCCTCAAGGTGATGCTACTTGATGGTGAATTACAATCTGCAGGTAGGACTGCTGTCGGCGGAGTCACTCAGGCCTCCAGATGGACACAGAGCCGTGGGAGACCAGCTAGCCCCGGGGCAACCTCAGCACATGGCCGAGGTTGTTACAAGTGCAAAGCTGTTATCACACTCCAGCCTGGGCACAATCCCTCTCTGGGGCCATGCTCCACCATGGGAGATACTCAGAGGTGATGCCCTTGGCCCCTCCCTACTTCTCTCTCCCCTCAGCCTTTCTCCTCAGCATACACACACACATACACACACACACGATGGGTTAACACATGCTGGCAAAGAAGAACAGCCAGCGGACATTTAATAAACAGTATTTCTTTTGAATTTTATCAACACAGTACAGGAAAAGCAATTGTGGGCTCAGAAGGTATTCACAAGCCCAGCTTGGCTCCAGTGCCCTCGGAAAGCAAGTCCTGCCCCCAGTGGCTCTGGGTACTGCATGTCTTGACAGGCGCCCTGGTCCCACTCTTCCTAGACAAGTTTGGCAGAGCTGCCCCTGATACGCTTTGTCCTACAGGGCTGCTTTCTGGCCTATGGATTTCGGGCTTTGTGGGTCTGTGCCATGAGAATACCAATGCATCTTGTGTGAGACAACAAAGGGGGAACCTTGATAGATTGCTGAAAATCTCTCCTATTGCTATTCTCATACAGACCCAGGGTATTCTTGTTACGTGAAGTGAGTCTTAAGGTACAAAAACCCTAATGGAGCCAAGTGAGACCCACACCGATGTGTGTGCCCGTGTGTGTAAAAGGGAGGCAGTAAATCTTTCTGGCACGTACAGTCACCAAAAGCCCTGAGGAACACGTGTGTGTTTGCACGTGTGTGTGCATGAGAATACGTGAGTGTGTCAATGAGTGTGTGTGAGAGTGTGTTTATGTGTGAGAGTGGGGGGGGAGTGTGTGCATGGGGACGTGTGCACGCATGTGTGGGGGAGTATTTATGTGTGTGTGTGTGTGTGAGTGTGGGGGAAGTGTGTCAGTGAGTAGTTATATGACTGTGTGGGACTGCGCGTGTGAGCGTGTGTGACTGTGCGTGCATGCACGTGTGTTTATGTTCCAGAAGGTCAGGCTGGGGAAGGGCCCAGCCTGGGCCGCTTCTGAGTTTGCGTGTGGGGGTCCTCCTGGCTTACAGCAAAGTCTTCAAGAAGGCACCGTCCCTGGACCAAACTCTGCAAACGATAGCCAGCCATCCCTAGGCACCCCGGGCAAATAACTTCATGGCTAATCCTGTGTGCTGTGCTGTCAGTCTCTCTCTTCCCCCTTTTGGAATAGCTTTCCTCCACGTCAGAAGCCAAGGCTCTCTTCCTGGTGCCTCTAGAGATACTCCTAGGCTGGACTCACCGGCTGACTGCTAACCCTCCCTCTCTGGGAACATTCTGAGAGGAGCCTGGCCTCACCTCCCCTGCGCTGCCCCCTCCCAGTGGGGGTGCCCAGCTGGTGGAGAGGAGAAGGAGGGAGTTTGCTTTTTTATCAGTCTTCAGCTTTCCTTTAAGTCTCCAAGTGCCTCCAACATTCAAAGCCTTGTGCCTGCCACACATAAAAGAGATTCTAATCACTACACCTAATTAGAAGGAAGAGTACATTGCGGAGGAAAAAAATTAAGCAGCGTAAATATAATAAAAGGCAGTAATTAACAGTCCCACAAGGCGGTTGCTGTGTTGACAGCTGAAGGATGCAGAGAGGGAATGGAATAGATCCACTTCCCCATCAGAAAAAGCTGTGGCTTCCCTAGTGGGAATCGGTGGGATACGAGAGCCCCAGGTACGGGCCAGCTTTACTCGGCAGGTAAATCTTCAGCAAAGAGCCAGCCTCCAACCTCCCAGGGTGACTCACAAAACGATGTCCTGGGGGTTACAAGAGTCTGACTCCTAAATTTCCTTCTTGGATTTAGTGCAGCTGATTTCACTTCATGGTAGTGTTTGTAATTTTTTTTGAAAATACAAGCTGTGAAACACTCTTCCTTTTAAATCTCAGATCAGCCCTACAACCTTACCTTCCTGCTAAAGGAAAAGACATGAAGATGGTTTGAATGTGTCATGTCAAGACATCCCACGGTCTGCCCCAGATGGAGCATAAAACCCACTCAGCCAGGGTTCTGGGTCTGGAAACAGCTCTAGTGGGGTTTTAAACGACCCCAGCCTGACTTGGGGCAAGGAGAGAAGGGAACACTTTGAGGGAGAGGAGGCCTTTGCCTCACCTGGCACTGCCAGGGTGGGGTTCGGTCTGGAGTTAGAGTCTCCACAAGCAGGGCACACCGGCCCCAGCCCTGCCTGACACACACACGCACACACGAGCTCTGGCAGGGCACTAGGCCCTCTGGCCACTCAGTACCTTCCTTGCACTCCAGCGCCACGCGGGACTCCAGGTTGTCCATCTGCATCTGCAGCCGCTTAAGCGTGAGGTCACTTTCGCGGGACTTGCGCTTGTAGGCGATGAGCACGGCCACGATGAAGATGATGAGGAGGCCACCTGCCACGGCGATGCTGACAATGGCGGGCAGGCTGAGTGGGCTGTCCGGGGCGATGTACACCATTCCCGGGGAGTACTCCATGCCACCAACCCGTGCCTGGGGACACACCGGGCAAAAGGGAGGTGGGTGTGGGAGCAGAGTGGCCTGGTGGCCTGGGCAGTACAAGGGAAATGGCTTGCAGGGAGGAGAACCATCTTTTGTTGCAAATATAGACAAGGGGTGAGGACTGTGGGAAGATGGAGGTGTAGGGAGCTCCAGGACTCTGTCCTTTCACCAAAACAACTATTAAACAAGCAGGAACTGTCTGAAACAACGATTTTGAAACTCCAGAGGTCAGGAACACTATCCAGCATCCAGAGTGGGAGGAGGAGGCTGGTAAGTTATGGTAAAGAACAGTAAATGGTTAGCTCTCTGGGGACAGAAGGGGACATACAAATTCTCTTCCCCAAGAGCAAGGATGGGCAGAGCCGATCACTGATCACGGCTATTGATTACCGACCTGGGATCGCAAGGGCCAGGCTCTGAGGGCAGCCACTATTCCAACCTGCCCCAGACAAAGGCGGTAGCCACCATTGTTTCAAAGCACCCCTGTGGGGCGGCTGCAGTAGACCTAAGGAAGCTGCACTTCCTCGGGGCTGCAGGGGACAGTTAGCTGAAGGGCGGCATTTGCTGGGCAGGCCAGTAAAGCTTTGCTTTGGTGCCCTCCCTGACCTTGTCCTCAGGGCACTGTGGAGCCAGTCTGTACACCCTTGTGGGTCCCTGGCCCTGTTTCCCCAGGAAAGACTAATCTGGGAAAGCCCTCTCCTGTGTGCTCCTCCTCCCAGAATTTTCCCTCCAGGCAAAAGCAACGTGAGACAAGAAAAGAGTGTAAAAAACTATAGAGGCAGAGAGTCTGGGGCAAAGGCTTGCCAGCTTCGAATACCTGGGAGAGGGAGGGCTGTCTCCTGGGAAATTGAGGGGACAACAAAACTCCTGTAAACAGGGTAACCCCCAAACAACTAACAAGCAAGAGCCCTGGACAAGACAGCAGCCCAGAAAGACAGGGAAAACCCTGCACACTGCATTCGTCTTGTGCAGACCTTCCTGATAGGAGGGCTGAGGCACAAGAAAATCTTTGTCTTATCACCAGCTACTTACAAAACCAATAAACAGACATCTCAGGGAATAAATCCCAGAGTTAACATTTTAAATATTAAAATGTACAGTGTGCAACAAGAGTACTAGACAAAGAAACAGGAAATGATGAGCCATCCACAGGAGGAGGGCAGAAATCCAGAGAACACCAACAAAGAAGACCAGAATGTGGATATACCAAAGAAAGCCTTGAAAAAATGATCTTAAAAATGCTCAAGGAGATAAGGAAAATACAGAGAAAGAAATAAACACTATCAGGAAAACAATGAATGAGAAATATGAGAATCTTAGTAAAGAGATAGAAATTATAAAAAGGAACCAAACAGAACTGCTGGAGTTGAATAACACAATAACTGAAACAAAAAATGCACAGGAAGGTTTCAAGAAAAGATTGGAGCTGGAAGAAAAAAGAATCAGTGAACTTGAAGACAAGATACTTGAAATGAATCAGGCTGAGGAGAAGAAAAAAGAATTCTAAAAAGTGAAAATAGCCTTAGACACCTCTGGATACCATCAAGCATACTAATACATGCATTATGGGAGTCCCAGAGGGGAAGAAAGAGACAAAGGGGTAGAAGGAATATTCAAAGAAATAATGACAGAAAACTTCCCAAATTTAGCAAAACACGAGAATATGTACATCCAAGAAGTCCAAAGAACACCAAACAGGCTAAACATGAAGAAAAACGCACCCTGTCATATAATGATCACACTATTGAATGCAAAAGGAGAGAGTTCAAAAAGCTGCAAGATAAAAACAACATGTTATGTACCAGAGAGTCCCAATTAGTCTGAGTGCTGATTTCTCCTCAGAAACCACTGAAGCAAGGAGACAGTGGGTTGAAATACTTAAAGTACTGAAAGAAAATGACTTCCAACCAAGAATTTTATATCTAACAAGACTTTCTTTCAAAAATGAAGGAGAGATTAAGACATTCCCAGATAAACAAAAACTGAGGGAGTTCATCACCACTAGACGAGCCCAACAGCAATGCTAAAGAGAGTTATTCAGACCGAAAGGAGAGGACACCAGACAGACGTTCAAAGAGGCATAAAGAAATAAAGACCCATGGCAAAGGTAACCATTTCGATAAATATAAATGACAGGCCAGTATTATCATAGGGCATTGCTTGGTATGTAGCTCTGCTTCTTGCTGCCTACAGGTGCTAAAATGCAAATGCATAAAAATAATGATAAACATATGGTTTTGAACATACATGGTATGAAGATGTATGTGGTAACAAGTACAAAAAAAGGTGGGGGATGGAGGAGTATAGTTAAAGAATATGTATATGCTATTGGAATTAAGTTGGTATCAAACCAAATATGATTGCTATATATTTATTAACAGTATGTTAAATTTTAACCCCATGGTAACAACAAGGAAAGCAGATAAAAAAAGAGGAGGCACTCAATATTGTACAACACAAAAAATCAAATAAATATAAAACACAAAAAATCAAATAAATATAAAAATAGGTGTTAACAGAAGACCTGAGGAGCAAAAATGCTATAAGAAATACAAAGGCTAAATAGCAAAAGGGCAAAAGATAGTCCTGCATAATCAGTAGTGAATTTAACTATAAATGGATTAAACTCTCCAGTTAAAAGGCAGCGACTGGCAGAAGGTATAAAAAGAAGCATGGTCCAAATACATGCTGTCTGCAAGAGATTCACCCTAAATTCAAAGATACAAGTAGGCTGAAAGTGAAAGGATGGAAAAAATATACCAAATAAGTAGTAACCAAAGGAGAGCTGTGATAGCTATAATTTCAGATAAAACAGACTTTAAATTATGAGGGACAAAGATGGTCATTATATACTGATAAAGGGGACAATTCAACAAAAAGATATAACAACTGTAAATATATATGCAGCTAACAGCAGAACCCCAAAATATATGAAGCAAATACTGACAAATTTGAAGGGAGAAATTGATATTCTACATTAATAATAGTAGGAGACTTAATATACTACTTTCAATAATGGATAGAACATCTAGTCAGAAGATCAACAAGGAAACACAAGACTTGAATGACACTCTAAACCAACTAGAACAGACAAATAAGAGAACACTCCAACAAGTAAAACAGATCCAGCACATATGGAATCTATCATTCTCCAGGATAGACCTCACTTTAGGTCACAAAACAAGTCTCAATATATTCAAAAATACTGAAATCATACAAAGTATATTCTCTGACCACAATGGAATGAAGTAGAAATCAATAACAGAGGAAGAAATGGAAAATCCACAAATACGTAGAAATTAAACAACATACTCTTAAACAACCAGTGGGTTAAAGAGGAAATCAGAAGCAAAATTAGAAAATATCTTGAGGCAAATGAAAATGAAGATATAACATACCAAAACTTATGGGATACAGAGTGAAGGCAGTGCTGAAAGAGAAATTTATAGCTTTAATTGCTTACATTAAAAAAGAAGAAAATCTTCAAATCAGAGACCTAACACAAAACTGAAGAACTAGAAAAAGAAAAACAAATTAAACTCATTGTGAGCAGAAGGAAGGAAATTATAATAAAGATTAGAGTGGAGATAAATGAAATAGAAAAAAAAAAAAAAAAAAAAAAAAAAAAAAAAAAAACAATAGAGAGAATCAACAAAACCAAAATTTGGGTCTTTGAAAAGATCAATAAAATTGACAACCATTAGGTAGACTGAAGAAAAAAAAAGAGAGAGAGAGAGGATACAAATAATGAAAATCAGAAAAGGAAAGGGGGCATTACTACTGATCCTAATGAAATAAAAAGGAGTATAAGAGGATACTATGAACAAATATATGCCTATAAATTAGATAACCTAAGGCACAAATTCTTACAAATACACAAACTACCTACATTGATTCAAGAAGACAAAGAAGATCTCAACAAACCAATTACTAGTAGAGAGATTGAATCAGTAATCAAAAACCTCCCAACAAAGAAAAACCCAGGACGAGATGGCTTGACAGAGGAATTCTTCCAAACATTCCCAGAAAACTTAATTCCAATTCTGCTCAAACTCTTCCAAAAAACTGAAGAGGAAGGAATGCTCCCTAATTCATTCTGCAAAGCAAACATCACCCTCATACCAAAGCCAGATAAAGATACCACAAGAAAAGAAAATTACAGATCAATATCTTTTATGAATATATATGCAAAAATCCTCAACAAAATACTAGCTAACCAATGCCAACAGCATATTAAAAGAATTACACACCAGGATCAAGTGGGCTTTATCCCTGGTATGCAAGGTTGGTTCAACATAAGAAAATCAACTAATGTAATACACCACAATAACAGAATGAAAGAAAAAAAAAAGATATGATCATCTCAATTGATGCAGCAAAGGCATTCTGACAAAATCCTGCAGCCCCCTCTTAGGAAAAACACTTAGAACACTAGGAATGGAAGGAAACATACTCAACACGATAAAAGGCATATATGAAAAGTCCACAGCTAACATCCTAGTTAATGGTGAAAGACTGAAATCTTTCCCTGTAAGATCAGGAACAAGACAAGGATGCCTAGTGTCACCACTGCTATTCAACATTACATGGGATGTTTTTGCCAGAACAATTGTGCAGAAAAAGAAATAAAAAGCATTTGGAAAGGAAGAAGTAAAACTTTCCCTATTTGCAGATGATACAAGCAATGAACAGACGAAGAAATCAAGAAAAAAAAAAATCCATTCACAACAGCAACTAAAAGAATCAAATATCTAGGAATAAATCTGACCAAGGATGTAAAAAAAACAACAATTATAAAACCATTGCTAAAAGAAATCAAAGAAGACCTAAATAAACAGAAGGACATTCCATGTTCATGGATTGGAAGACTATTGTTAAGATGACAATCCTACCCAAAGCAATTTATAGATTCAATGCAATACAATCAAAATCCCATCAACCTTCTTTGCAGAAATGGAAAAGCCAATCATTAAATTTATATGGAAGGGTAAGGGGCCCTAAATAGCTAAAGCCACCTTGAAAAAGAAGAATGAAGTTGAAGGACTCACACATCCCGACTGGCATATAGCCCAATGGAATTGAATTGAGAGCTCAGAAATCAACCCTCACATTTACAACCCTCACATTTGACAAGGTGGCGAAAGAACACACAATTGGGAAAGAATAGTCTCTTCAAGAAATGGTGCTGGGGAAACTGGACCTCCATTTGCAAAAAAAAAGAAGTAGGACCCTATCTCACACTATATACAAAAATCAACTCAAAAATACTGGGTCAAAGACCTAAACATGAGTCAGAACTATAAAACTCCTAGAAGAAAACATAGGGAAGTGACTTCAGGACTTTGTGTTGGGCAATGGTTTTTTTAGACTATACATTGAAAGCACAAGCAACAAAAGAAAAAACAGACAAATGGGACTTCATCAAAATGAAAAACTTTTATGACCCACAGGATTTTATCATTAAAGTAAAATGACAACCTACACAATGGGAGAAAATATTTGGAAACCACATATCCAGCAAAGGTTTAATATCCAGAATATATAAAGAAACTCTTCAACTTAACAACAAAAAGAAAAACAATCCAATTTAAAAATGGGCAAAAGACTTAATAGACACCTCACCAAAGAAGATATACAAATGGCCAGAAAGCACATGAAAGGATGCTCAACATTGTTAGCCATCAGGGAAATGCAAATCAAAACCATAATGAGGTACCATTCCACACCCACTAGAATGGCTGTTATGAAAAAAATAGAAAATAACAAGTGTTGGAGAGGATACAGAGACATTGGGATACTTATTCATCACTGGTGGCAATGTAAAATGGTGCAGCTGCTGTGGAAGACAGTGTGGCAGGCTCTCAAACAGCAAGTATAGAACTACCATATGACCCGGCAATCCCACTGGTAGGTATATACCCCAAAGAATTGAAAGCAGGGTCGCAAACAGATATTTGCACACCGATGTTCATAGAGGCATTATTCACAATTGCCAAAAGATGGAAGCAATGCAAGTGTCCATTAACTGATGAATGGATAAACAAAATGTGGTACATATCTACAACAGAATATTATTCAGCTGTGAAAAAGGAATAAAGCCCTCATGCATGTAACACCATGTTGAGTGAAATAAGCCAGACACAAATATTGTATGATCTCACTGATTTGAAACAATTAGAATAAGCAAAGTCATAGAGTCAGAATCTAGTATATAGGTTACCAGGGGATGGGGTGGGAATAAGGAATGGGAAGTTAAGACTTCAAATGTATAGCGTTCCTATTTGGAATGATTGTAATGCTTTGGTAATGGGTGGTGGTGATGGTAACACAACACTGTGAATGTAATTAACAGCACTGTGATATATATCTGAATGTGATTAAAAGGGGAAACGTTAAATTCTATATATGGTGACAGAATAAAATAAAAAAAAAATCCACGGAACTACACTACCCAAACAGTGAACCCTAAGTTAAACTATGGACAAGCATAAATTGTTAAAATAGTACAATTATAAAAAATGTTCTAGCATCAATTGTAACAAATGTTCCATATCAATGCAAGGTGTTAATAGGTGGTATATGGGAATCCTGTAACTTATGTCTGATTGTTCTGTAAACACACAACTTCTCTAATAAAGAAAAAAAAATAGACAAGAGGGCATATAGGGACTGAAGGATGAGATATAGATTACTCAGCATAGGTCATCCCCAGAACTGGAAAATCTACACATTTTATTTTTCAGGAGCTAACATTATCATCTTTGTAGGAAACAGCATGCAATGGGGCTCTAAAAAATCATCACATGACATCAATGACTGGCCCCTGTAACATACACCCCATTGTTGAGATGGATGACGGAGCATGGAGCATGATATTATGGACCTCCTCAGGCCAGCAGTAACCCTCTTTCTGAAGTCTCTCTTGCCTATAACAGACATTGAGCACATCATTTGATATTGTCTTGTATTGCCCTCATTTTATCGCCAGCCAGTATGAAGGGAATGACAGTACAAAAGCTTGGAAGTGGGCTAGGGAGAACTTAGGGGCAGGGAGTGGCTTGGAGGAAAGTTTGAAGCAGGGCAGAATCCCACACTGGAAAGCCCTGGTAGTCCAGGATGGGGTTGGATCACTCACACCCCTCTACTGCCAGCTCAGCAGCCTCACCATCACTTTGTGCCTGCCGATGAGGTTGGGGGACTCGCAGAGCAGCTGAACATCTGACACGGTCACAGTGCACGGCTTCTCCCCGACCAGCACGGTGTAGTTCAGCTTCACATTACCCCCAGCCACGGGCGGGATCAGGTTCTTGCCCTGGATTGACAGGAAAGCCCCAGTTCCCATCTCAGAGTTAGGACCACAGCTACTGGCTGGCTACCTGCAACATCCTCATCCAGAGGTCCTAGCCCACTGGTGAGCTGGTAGAGACCAACTTTGGTAATCAGTCCTGAAAAGTCACAACATACATTCCTTCTTTTTCCCAGGCAGAAATCAAGAATTAAACAAGGTACTCTTTTCTGCTTATCCCAAATGCAGCCTCAGAATCCTTCTCAACACAGAGCTGCAGTCAGTCACTACCAGTTGATCCAAATTAGCATATGAGTTAAAACTAATTTGCTCTCTGGGCATCAAAGAAACCCTATGCTTTGGTTTACATAGGGCTGAAAAGGAAGATGCATGTCCTGGACTGGACTCTGGGGTTAACCAAAGCTGGGCAGTCATTTTGGCCACAGAGGATCCAGCTGCCCTGATCAGGTCTCCATGGCCTAAAAAGGGAGTGTTCTTCCCAACACAAATTCAAAGATTGCATTAATCATATTCTAGGCTATAATACAATCTCTGCTAGCAAGGCCAGTCATGAAATTTGGCAGAAGCCAGAGACTTCTGGCTTCTCTCTATGACTTGAAAAGCCTCCTCTCTTCCACGCGGCTGTCTCCTTTCTGCCTACCTCCCTCCCATCTACCACCCTCACTATACCTTTAGGATGATGGGGGTGCCGGGCTTGAGTTCCAGGATCCCTGAGGGACCAAAGGCCTCAAACACAGGGTTGGGGTAGTAAGTGAAGTTGGTCTTGTTGAGGATTAGCAGGGACTGGACATTGTCCAGGATGAAGCCAAACTCCTCAGGCCTCTCAGTCAGGTCAGACTGGTGGTCAGGACCCAGGGTGAGAGCTGGTGCCTGGCAGGTCATCTCAGTTGCATTCAGAACCTCACAGATCTGTGGGAGAAGCCAGAGAAGGAAGATTACGCAGTATATCTGCACACACCCACAGCCCCACACACACGCACCCATCTCCCGGGGGGGATGCCAGTATAGTATGGGGCTGACCCAGGAGGGCTAAGGGTGAACCAGGACCCACAACCTGGGCACTCAAGGAATCTGCTCTGTAGTTGGCATCTACCCAGAGCAGGTGTGGTGGTGACTGGGGTATCTTCTAAGTCAGAGAGTATCAGTAGGGGTTGGAGGGATGGAGGAGTAAGCAGCCCCAGAAGTGACTACTCCTCCTGTCTGTACCCCAAGTTGTAAAAATGCCTCACGTCCACTCCCCCATCCCACCCCTCCCAGCGCTCAGTGCTGTGTGCGCATTGTGGGTTGTTGTTGTACCTGGGAAGCCCCACGCCCTTTAGGGAAGCGGCATCTTGAGTGGGCAGTCCCCACGACCCCTGCCACCCTGGACTCACATTGATGTGCTCCTTCCCTCCATGCTTGGCCCGGATCTGGGGGTTCTGTATGAGGTCCAGGTGAGTCCCCCACACAGCGATGGGTGTGTTTCCACTGACCGGTAAGAAAGAAGAAGGCATGTAAGTCACTGGGATTGGAAAAGCAATGGCACTGGAAGATGAAGATGAAGATGAAGAAGATGAAGATGAAGATGAAAAGACTGAACTATGACAATAAGGACAATGATGACCAGGCAGCAGAATAATGATCACGGGACAAGTGTGAGAAGCTGAATGAATAATGGTGATGAGCGTTCTCTGAAACCAAGGGGAAGGCAGTGACGAGCAGGTGTGTGTGGCCACCCTTGGCTGAGCTCTTTCCGAGAGTGGACCCCAAGGAGACCCAGCCTACAGCACAGCCTCCCGGGCCTCCTGACTGAGCCAGCTGCTTCTCCACACACCCCTGCTGTCTCTTTCCCTCAGGCCTCCCCAGTCTCCAGGATCTGTTTTCACTCACTCCAAATCATACTCTCCTGACCCTTTAGGTTCTGAGCCAGAGTCCCCTTCACGGAGGACAGGATAAATGGATGAAAACTGGAGGCTTCAGTCAGCCTGAGCTCTAGGAAGGCAAATGTGAAATGCCCTGTGGTGGCCACAGGACTACTGACAGGAAAGGGCCCACAGATCCATCCCTGTGTAGCCTTGCAAAGGACACCTGGGAGACATTTCCCTATCCTCAGGGCAGCAGAGAAGCTGGCCCAGGGGCAGGGCTGGCGGGTGGGGCCAGAATGCCACACTAGGCTGTATCTTCCTTGGGGGCTACTCAAAGGAAAGCCAAAAATTTTCTTACCACAATCAAGGCAGCAACCCCGAGGAGAATCTGCTCTCCAGAACAGGGGCTAGCAACTTAATTAGTTACGAGCTTGGCTGGTAAAGAATCTGTGACCTCACATTCATTTCCACCTGCCTGCCTGCCCACCTGCCTGCCCATCCATCCATCCATCCATCCATCCATCCATCCATCCATCCATCTTTATACTCCCAGCTACATTTCTCCCTCCTTCCCTTCCTTTCTACTTCCCTCCTTTCTCTCTCTCTCTCACACACATACACACATACACACACATGCATGCATAAAGATTTTCGTGAAACCCAAAGGCATTCTCCTGTTCATGGAAGGGTTTGAGATGAGCTCCTGGTGTGTCCAGCCATCTTCCAAATCTTCTCAGGCATCAATTCAGCACACATTCATCAAGTGCTCACCACCAGTTTATCAAGCAGCTCAGTAATCCAGGCTGTTTGTGGGCAATATAAAGCCATGCATTATGTAAAACCCACCCCATTCGCAGACTTTGTTAACTTAGCAAAAACTCTGGAGCTGGCTGACCGCCCCAGAACGTGTCTCCAAGCTCTCTCTTGAAGTGAGTATAACTCGGGGCCGGCTGCAGAATGCTAGGAGGACAATACCTCTATTTCTGTGACTATGGCATGGGAAAGAAATGGATTAAATCAGGCTGAGTTGCTCAGACAGTAGCAGAATTTGCTGACAAAGACACAAGGGGCTAGGCCAATTCCCTGGTCTCACCAGTCCCTGGGTGACTATGGATACAGATCATGGCTAAAGGATACAAAGTTTGGGCCTTATAGAGTAAATGCTGAGAATAACCAAATCTCCATCTCAAAGGCAAAGGCTGCCTTTCTTTTGGGTTTAAGGCCAGGTTGGCAAATTTTTTTCTGTAAAAGGCCAGATAGTAAATATTTTAGGCTTTGCAGGCCATATGGTCTCTGTTGCAACAACTCTACCGTTGTAGCAAGAAAGCAATCATAGAAAATATATACACGAATGAGCATGGCTGTATTCCAAGAGAATTTTATTTACAAAAACAGAAGGCTGGCCCGATGTGGTCTGTGGGCTGCAGTTTGCTGAACCCTGGTTTATAGGATGGTTCTCTGGACTGGACTCTCCCCCGACCTGTGCCTTGGCTTGTGGAAACACTTCTTCTTGGCCCCCTCTACCAGGCCCCTCCTGAGCTGCAGCAGACATTGGGGAGTCCTGAGAACTGAGCAGGCCTACTCAGTTACAGGCCAGAAGGGGCAGGGCTAGCCAAGCCAGGCACTTGTGTGATTGGGTCTCACTTAGTTCTCTCAAGGACCCACTCAGGGAGTTGAAACCTGCACCCAGGGAGATTAAGTGATGCAAGGTCACTGGGCAGGTAAGCAGTGGGGCTCGGCTGACCTGCTCTGTCTGATCCCAAGCCCTTGCTTCCATTCTCCACACTGCATGGATGCAGCGTTTTCCCAATTATCACCACTGGCCTTGCTGTCAGCAGTGCCTTCTCATTACTATGTGTCTTCCAGGGCCTGGAAGAGTAGTCTCAAGCTGTCTGCTCATAGCTCCTTCCCAAATGTGAGATACCATCATACCAAAGTCCCACCAAGCCAGGGTCATGTGGGTCCCTAGAGATCCTAGAGTTTATAAATCCTCAGGTGTACCCATAAAGAAGTCGAGGCCCAGAAAGAAGATGCAACCTGCCAAGTCTGTTTAGGAATGGCTGAGCTGGAACCAGCACTGATGGGTCTTGACATGCGGCCCAGGGTCTTTCTAGAACAGCATCGAATACTTGTTTCCTTCCTAGGACATTTCTTCAGTGCATTTATGTTGGGCATTGGGGAAGAGCCGAGAGCAAGAGCCACCAGGCTGCTGGGTATAAGGTGGAGTATGCAGTAGAGGGAAGGAACAAAGTAAGGCACTAGAGATCAGGAATGCTAAGACAAAGGAATGCCAGCAAGCCATGGGGGCACAGAGAATAGACAGCTAAGCATCCTGGGTGGTCAGCACAGGCTTTCCTTCCAGAGCAGGCCAAGGAGAGGTTGGACAGGACTTTACTCCTTTCCCACATCCTCAGCCTGAAAGCACGACTGGAATTATTGCCCGAATTTTCCAGAAGCAAGGTTTAGAGGAGCAGGGCTGAATACCCACTGATGGCCACTCTGGGGTGTGGGAATGTGGCCTCCAAATGTACCTTCCAAGCTTCAAACTAGGGGATTTGGGGTTCTCAGGGTCCTCAGTGGAAGGAGGGATTCACAGCAGGAAGATCTTCTGATTTGGGGAGCTCTCTCAGCCAACCCCAGTTCATCAGTCCCCAAAACAAGACTAGGTACCCAGAACTTTCCTTGGCTTTTGAGAGTTGGAGAAGGAAAACTGAGATCCAGATGCAGGAAGATTTGCTGGGGGAGCTCCTACCTGACAATGCTCCACTCGGGCTCGATCCGTAAGATAGTGGGGTCCTCCACGTACTGGAAGAACAGGTCCCGGTGGATCTTGGCCCTGTCCACCTGCACCATCACCTTCATCTCCAGCACTTCATCTGAGGATGTCGTGTTGCAAATAATGTGGGACGGAGAGCGCCTGGAGGGAGAGAAGCCAGAGACCACTGGGCTTCTGGGTGTGTGGAGGCAGAGGGGTGCTGGCTGGGGGAGGAGGGTAGGGCCCTCCCACACCTCTCCTCCCTGCGCCTCAGGCTCCTCAGAGGCTAGGGGTGAGCCCTGCCTCAGACAGAAAGCTTTGAGAACGCTTAACCCAAAACCTGGCCTGCCTGTGGACCTGTCACCCCTCAGCACAGCTCCCTCCAGGGAAAACCTCTCTCTAAAGAATTTTGCCAGCTCCTCCCCAGCTACATTCCCTAGAGTCCTTCACCAAGATGCACCTCCTGCCTCCCTCCAAGCCCCCTAGGCTCCTGGCTCACAGAGGTGGATTCTGGGGGCTGGAAGGGGCAGGGGCAGGGTGGTGGGTCATCTGCTTCATCTGCTTCTATCAGCTTTCAGCAGTCCCAGAGGGAGGAGCTAACCCCAACTGTGTTCTCTGGAAACCTAGGCTGCTGCAGTCTGTGGTTATGGGGACACCAAGGCTCATGGTGGGTGAAAGCGTGTCGTGGTGCCCATCCAGGGAAGGTGTGCCTGGCAGGCCTCCACATCGAACTAAGACATTAGCAGCCAAGTGCGCCAGATATGTCCTCCTCCACTTTCTCAGGGAGGAGGAAGAAGTACTTCCAAGTGGTTCACCTGGGAAATCTTTGCCTTGGGCAGCCGCTCCACCCCCATCTGTGCAGTGAAACCAGGGGCCTGTGGTGAGGTGATTTACTTATCTCACCCTCCCCTCTCTCTAGTGCTACAGAAAAGAGCCCTCGTGGCTACCTGTGGAAGAGGCAGGGCTGCTTCCCAAACATCACCACCACGTTGCTGCCGGCGTTCAGGTTGGTGCCTGTGATGGTCACTTGGGTGCCACCGGACATGGGCCCCCGGCTGGGCTTCAGGTCTGAGAGAGTCAGCGTCTATGCAGGAAAGGATCCGGCATGAAACACAACCGGGATGGGATGGAGGCTTCTTGGCTGGTCTGAGGCAGTACCCCACTCCCCTGCAGCTGCCTTCTGGAATCTCTAAGTAACACTGGCCTCCCAGACAGCCCATGCAGGTTTCTTGGGATTGTATAGGTAGGCATTTAGATTCTATTAATGACAGTAATAATAACTGCTACGGACTGACTTTTCAAGTGTCAGGCTTTTTCTCTTCATCTCTTGCTCTCTGTTATAAAAGTATAATTCAATCTCCCTATCGATTCTACAAGGCAGGTAAAATATTATTCATTTTACAGATGAGAGTCAGAGATGTTAAGTAAGTTTTCCATTGCCACACAGCTAATAATTGATCTGACTCCAGAACTCTAGTTCTTGACCTCCTACCCAGTCTACAGTCTCAGTTGCTTTCAGGAAGGTGGCTTGTCCCTTGCCTAGGGTTTTACCGAGAGCTGCCCAAAGCACTCAGTAGACAGAGCATTTGGATGTGAGGGCCCCAGGGAAACTCGGGGTAAAGCAGAGGAGAGTTCCTATATTTCAAAGATTTGTCTATAGCTCCTCCATGCCAGAAGAGGGAAGAGTGGGGATTGGGGGTGGGGGCAGGCAGGGGGGAAAAAAGCCTGTTAGGATTTGGAGTTGCAGTTCGTTCTTTCATTAGCATTTTAATGGAAAAACTTTCCTCAGTCCCAGGTGAGAAGCCCGTCTCTGCATTTAAATGAAGATTTCGTTCTCCTCTCCCCAACCCTCTTCCCTTAAAGAATTATGCACCCAAACTTGAACCCATTCAGCTCAGCTCCTCGGAGCAGGCAAGCCATCTCCCCACGGACAGACTTTGATCGCTAACACCTGA
>JAQZBX010044152.1:0-21440 GCA_029593785.1 Cabassous unicinctus
CAGAATAGTAAGTCTTAATCAGAGACTACGTCTTTGGGGGCAAATATCACAGAAACATTTACTTACCATCGTGCCAACTGAATCTCTATGCCCTGTGGAAACCCTGGCAGGTAAAGAGCCAGGGCAAGAGGCTCTTCCCTTACTGGCTTTGTGTTCTCATGCTAGTGTTTGCTCACTGTTAGAGTTTGGGGCTTTAATTCAGATACCATAAGGAATTGATAAAGACTTGCTCATTAGTCAATGAATCACTTTAGATTTCACAACCATGTTTGAATTTTACCAAATTTTTATTTCAAACCAGCCAGCCGGTCTATCACCATTTTCACATCCTGGCTCCTGCAATCAAGGATGACTTAAGCATAGAAATGAATCTCTAATGTGATATTCCAAGGTCTGACAAAAAATATGGAATTTGTGTTCAGACAGATGGGTCCAAATTCCAGCTCTTTCATTTACCAGTAGTGGAACTTTGGTCAAGTTACCTAATAGCTTTGAACCTCATGTTTTCCTGGGTATAAATTATACAAAATTTTAGGATTGGGATAAATAAATGGGATGCTATGCATGCCAGATAAAGGCTTCATTATGTAATGTTCCATCCCTCCATTTGCATTCCCTTCCCATCCTTTCCCCTTACAGTAATTGTGTTAGGGACACAGGTATAGCGAACACTCTGGAACACTGACGGATGGGTTTTACCCTGGGCACACTCTATGATGGTATTCTTTTTTTTTATAGGAGCAGAAGATGCATTCTTTGAATAGATTATGGCCACTGCTCTTAAGCTCAAGCCACTGCACTGATTCCCACAGGATATCCAAAGGTCTTCATTGGGGAAAATGAGGAATGTCTAAAATCTCTGGTTAAAGCTCCTTTATTAAAAAATATGAAACTCTTGTATCTCTATCCATAATAGAATTGTGTCTCAAATAATGAAAATGGGGTTGGAATCCGAATTGACCCTGGGCTTACAATTCCTGTCTTTATGAGGGTTGTGAAGAAAGATAAGACCATCAGTCCCTTGGCTGGAGAGTCTGCCTGGTGAAGCCTAGGCCAGGGTTTCTCAGTCTTGCCTCTGTTTACCTGTGGGCCAAAGAAGTCTTTGTTGTGGGGGCTGTTTTGGGCGTTGTAGGCTGCTGAGCAGCACCCTGCTGGCGCCTGGTGGGTCGTGTTAGTCGTAACAACTAAAAACGTCTCCTCATATGGCCAATGTCCTGTGGGGACAAAATTGCCCTGGGTCGAGAACCGCTGGCCTAGATGCTTGGCTGCACATGGTGGGGAATCCCTCTGTCCTTAGCCTCAACCCACGTCCATCAATGAGCCAAACTGGCCGTCAGACCAGTGTGATCAGAGTGCCGGCTTTGCGACAAGGGTTGAAAGTGGTGCGCATTGTATTTAGATACTATTTGCTTTTGATAGAGAAAAAAGGGCGGATGTTACTCTGTGATGGGTCTTTGCCTCTCTCTGCCATTTCAATTTTATTGTTTAAATTATTAAGATTCAATATGGGCTAGAGAGAGAGGGCATCCTTAAATTTGGAATACCCCAAATTAGGAGCTTCTTCCCAAATCAGAGAATGTAGGTACACAGTTCAACTGCTTATCAAGGTGGAAGAACGATAGACCAACGAAGGCATGAACCTCCACGTGTATAAAATAAATTGCGTTGGTTGTACAGAGTGGTTCTTAATGTGCGTACTTTCTTAATTAATTCCCTTGCTAGCTTATCTTGCAAATGGCAGTGCGCTTCTCTCTCCTCCATCTCTTTGGAAGCACAGCATTTGCCTTTCACATCAGGATATACGCAGAAAATGTTAACTCACTGCTTGGATGTTTCCTTCCCTTCTCAGCAGTTATGGAATGTCATCTCCCGATCCTAACATAAGCACTGAATACAGATTTTCTAAGCTGCCTTGAACCTTTAAGAATAATACCAAATTATACCTCGCCTGTAAACAGGAGATGCTGGGTTTTTCCCTTTCCTCCAGTTGCTTTCCACAGACTTTAATATACGAGTGAGTGATTTATCACGTTAGTGACAAAGCTGCAACACAGCTTGAAATTTTTTATAACGACTATAATACCACATCTATCATAATGAAAAATGTCTATGAAATCATTTTCTGCCAAAGAACATCTTCCCAGATTCTATTAAGAACTTGCTATCTACGTGAACACCACATATTGCTGAAATACACTGCTTTTAAATGGCCCTGAGGGGCGGGGCCCAAGTTTAGCCTTAGTAACTAAAATTCCCATCAGTCCCAATCAATTAGATGTTGTTGGTGGGAATCTCCAGAGGAGAAAACTAGGAGGGTAGAGGAGATGAGGGGAAAATGTATTCTTTTGTAAAAAACTAATTTTGTCGGGATATTACTGAGTTTGGCAGTTGGATGGATTTAGATTCTATTGTGCTTTCAGTTCTTGTCACATTTACCTAGGAGCTATCAACTTCCTGTTCTTCCCATTTTAAAAAAGAATAGAATAGTCCCGCCTGCCTATTATTACCGTATTCTATTTGTAGTTATCTCTGCTTTGAGGAGAGGAGAGGAGTCTCACCTTGATTTTTGCCCTTGTTCAACAAAATCTTTTGCACTAAGCAGAGTTAGCCATGTTTCTTCAGGAACTGAAGGAATTTGAAGTTGCCCCTCTGTGTTATATGATCAGAAATTCCTTTCCATTCGTGGAAGCCTCACCCAGCATTGTGTGCAAACTTCAATGAAGCCTGTTTTCTTTGCCTTCCTGCCACCATCGAAGACCACGACATGGAAACGGACGGTACATAGAAGCAGCTTCTAAAATTACAGCAAAAATGTTCATGGATTAGCTCCTCATTTGAGACAGTTTTCATTCCTCTCAGCCTGTCATTTGTAATGCAAAGCAGTTTCAAAATATTGATTTGATGGTGTTTGTTTAGGAAATTTTAATTGGACACATTTGGAGGAAGAAATTTTAAATAAGTCTTAAAAAATTGTTCATTATCTTTAGAAATAATGTGTCTGAGATATATGGCAAGCTTCGTAAACATGCCCATTTAGCAGATTTCGGCTTTAATAGAATATTGCTCTTGTAATTTTTGAAATCTGAAGACCTGGGTCTGGGTTGAGTTTATTGTATAGTCATTTCGCTAGCACTGTTTCCCCCGCCCCCTCCATTCCAGTTTTCTCATCTGTAAAATGAGATACCTGGTTTGCTTCATTCACCTACCTCAATTATGATAAAGTATTTGAAAAGTAGTTTGAAAAATATGAAGAGCTGTTTTGGTGCAAAGTATCGGCATGAGAAGATGGAGTGAAGAATGGCCCTTGCTTCTCCATCCTCCTGATGGCACAGGTTTGGTGTATCTGATGAAAGGCTTGCCTGCCCTTGGTCCTAAATTCCATTTTGCCATCAGGCACTCTTTCAGTTTTCACCAGAAAATATTTAACTCAAGATAGGAGTAAACCCCCGAACAATTTATCCTTAGGGAAAGTTATTATAGTTTGTTTTCTATCTTGATTACGTACCTTTGTTTTTAAAATAAAGTTTTGAAATAAATAGAATTATAGTGTTTTTCACAATTGTATGCAATTTATTTGTGAAGTTTTGGAAGTTTCCCCCTTTTTCTAATCGTTAGGGATTTGTGAGTTGTTTTTTTTTTGTTGTTGTTGTTGTTTGATCAAGATGTTTGGGGGCATGCACCTCCCTCTCTGTCCACCCCTAATTCTATGATGATGCCATACGTACAAAGGGCTGTCACTGAACGTCACTAAACGGAGAGGCTAATGGATCTCTAGGTCAGAGTCAGGAGGGAGAGGGAGCACGCCTTAGGGACCTGTCTGTGCTGAGGGCTGTACCAAGCAGGTAGCGTGTTTGGTCTCACTTTACTTCATGACAACCTTGGGAGAAGCTCTTATCATCCCCATTCAACAGTGGACAAACCTGGGGCTTGCAGAAGTTAAATAATGCATCACTCATCACACACAGTCGATTCTTGCTGCCGTGATAGTTTTTATCTGTACTGTCTCTGCACACACCGAATTCGCAAATGTGGAACCATTGTTTTTTGGGGAAATAAAGGAGTACATTCCAGTAAGTCTCTGGTCACAACATTGCCAACTGATCAATACAAAACCTTGTTTACGTGTGTTTTCTGTTTAAAAACACTTTGTTTAATATGTTTTGTTGGTTCATTGGCCCTGAACTCATGACTGACGGCACTATAACTCATGCCTCAGCAAAATTATCTAACGCACGTGTTTCCTCTAAGACACATCACAGCTTTCTTGCAATTGGGAACACGAGACAACACTTCGGAATTACGCTTGGGGACCATTTTAAACAGCAAAATCACCAATAGAAAGCACACACACACACACAAATGCAACAAATGCAGCACTAAATTGACCGTGAAAAGGACACTTGTTTACAGTATGAGAGCCGAAACAAGAAGGCAGAGCGTTGCCTCGTTCAGCTTCACCTGGGAATAAGCAAATTGGGCAAACCAAATTATTTGCTGCTCTGGGCCTGTCTGCAAATGACTGAGAACACACTGTGAGTGTTGATTTGGGGGCTACAAATAAATTTCAGCAAGTAGATGAATTCACAATTACAGAATCTGCGAATAATGAGGATTAAGTGTAGCCTAGAAATTAAATTTAAGCGTGTATGGTGTCAGTGGTCTAATATACCAGCCTGGGTAGGCTTAGATTTTGGAATAGGGTCCTGAAATCAGTCCACCTAGTTTTTTATTTTTTATTTTTATTTTTTAGGTACTGGGGGATGGGGATTGAACCCAGGACCTCATATGTGAGAAGCCGGTGCTTAACCTTGAGCCACATTGGCTTCCCTGAGTTGGTTTTTTCATTTCTTTTGCTGGTTGTTTGTTTTTGTTTTTTCAGGAGGCACCGGGAACCCATGTGGGAAGCGGGTGCTCAACCACTTGAGCCATATTCGCTCCCAGTCCATTCAGTTTTGTGGCTGTGGTTACAGTTCTCTTTGCCACTTACTGGGCTGACCACTAGTAATAGTATGCTCTTTGACTTCCTAAGATTCCCTCTTTTCTTGCTGTTGAAGCATTTACCACAGTAAGTCAGAATCAATCAAGCTGCTGGTAATTGTTAATGGCCCCAGAACCATGGTAATAAAATTACACATACTTCACATTGGACTAGTGATTGTAAATTAAAAATTCCTTTCCCTATGTCAAAGCACTCGATTTTTGCCATGACTCTGTGAGGCAAGGAAGATGAGTTTTATTTTCCCTCATGTTGAGAGGAGGAGGTTGAGAACAGGGTAAGCGATTACTTGTCCTTGTAAGTCGCACAGACTCCTCCCAGTGAAAGCACACTCCCTCTTGGTACTCTCAAGTCCCCAAGTCCATAAAATATGCCTTGAAGTTCATTCAAGATTGTATTAGTCAGCCAAAGGGGTGCTGATGCAAAATACCAGAAATCTGTTGGCTTTTATAAAGGGTATTTATTTGGGGGTAGAATTCCACAGTTAACAGGCCATAAAGTGTAAGTTACTTCCCTCACTAAAATCTGTTGCCATGTGTTGGAGCAAGATGGCTGCCGACGTCTGGGAGGGTTCAGGCTTCCTGGGTTCCTCTTTTCCCGGGGCTTGCTTGTCTCCGGATTCAGCTCCTCTGCTATCTCCACAAGGTCAGCTGTAGACTATGAGGCTCTCTAGGCTTTGCCTCTCTCTACAAGCCCAGCTGTACACTATCAGGCAAACAGCTTGTTTCTCTTCCCGGGGCCTTCTCTCTTTCCTCATGACCAAGCTCCTCTGTGTGTTCGCTTCCCGGGGCTCCAGCATTAAATCTTAGCATCAGAACTCCAATTCAAAACTCCAACTCTGTCCTTTGCCAGGTCTTTTATCTTTGAGACCCCACTCACCTAGGGGCGGGGCTCAACACCCTACTGATGTGGCCCAATGAAAGCCCTAATCATAGCTTAATCATGCCCAGATGAACAGACCAGTTTACAAGCATAATCCCATATCTACTTTTGGAATTCATAGCTATATCAAACTGCAAAACTGCTACAAAGAATATCTGCATTTTGTCTAGTCTCATGCAAGTTTGTTGTATCACACATGAGTCTTGTGCAAATGGGTTCGTGGGAATGTCTTATGATGCAACTGTGACAACCAGACTGTTTGAGCAAACTGGACTCCCCACTCCCCAGACGAGCTGTATAATCAAGTTTACTGTGGATGACCTTGTTTCAGATAACAATTTTCTTTCAAATGCCAGTTCTAGCAAATTCTATTGTGATTTTACATTGGTTCAGTAGAGTTTCCTATTTTAGAACAAAGAACAAAGAAAGCCCACAATTCTATGCATATATTCATGCATTTATTTTATATATAGAGACAAAGTTAAGATGACATGAATATAAAGTATTCTCTACTGCTTTTGTAGTTTACATTGTCATAAATATTTCTATATGTCATTAAATATTGTACGAAAATGTGATTTTTATTGGTTACATACATAATATTCCCTTAAAGGAATGTGCCATCATCTGTTTAACAATTCACGTACTGTTATAAATTTTAGTTGTTTCTAATTTTTATATAAATTCTTTAACTCAAATCTTTTGGTGGATTTATGATTATTTCTTTAGGACAATTTCCAGGAAACTTAGGACAAAAAGATAGAGGTGGGACAGAAACACAGTAGTGTTAACAATGGACAGTGAGATTATAAATGTAGGGAGTCCTGAAACGCTCACACTGTCAGGACGGTGAATGCTTGTGCAATGAAAACTTCCCTTTAGTCCCCTTTGGAAACAATCCTCCCACCATCAGTTGGTTTTCTCATTTGTTTTGAGGTCTAATTGTTACCTCCACCTCGGCCCATGACATGGCACACAATGATTCCATAACAGCTCCTGGCTAACAATCTCTGTAGCTGCAATTGCACCCATGCCTTACGCCAAACTAGTTTTTCCTGCTAGTTACATTAGACTTCTTGAAGACATTTTTCAGTACTCTGTTGTCCCAGCATTTATATGAGCACCCGCTATGTTCTACAGTGAATATTAAGTGCCAAGGCTGCAACTGAGTAATACAAAAATAATTTTAAAACTATGCCAATGTGAGGTAAATGCAATGGTCAAGATGCGCTCAGCACACTTTGGGATGACACAGGTGGGATGGATGCCTATATTTATTCCATGCTGAGCTAAAAGAAATCAGGGAGGGCTTCCCAGAGGGGAGGACACCAGGACTTCCTTGGAGGATGAAGAGGAGTTCTCCAGATGATGAAGGGTGAACTTCTTGTATGTGAAACATTATAATTTCTCAATCAAAACTTGTTGAATTGTGTCGGACTCTGGTGGGATTTTTGCTACTAGGATTTCCCAGGTCAATAATGGCAACCCTCAAAGTTGTTGGGACAATTTTTCAGAGTTTTTTTTCCTAGTTCTGATGTGAAAAACTATATTAGCAGAAGGAACCCAGCATTTGTTTTCGTGAGTTTGAGAATTCAGCCTGGTGATGTCAGAAAAAGGGATAAAGAATAGAGATCATTTCAAACACTTTAATAAATGGAAAATCCCTCTATCACCCAGCACTCAGCTCTTTTCAAATCTTTGCACATTATTGGAACATATGCTCAAGCTCACTTCTATTAATATTACTGCTTAATTATAAGCTTACTGCTGGGGGTTTCTATCATGTAATAAACCTGTCTCAAGTTAAGATCATCATTTATTATAGGATCTAATTCAGATGTGTGAAGGAGACCTTTTTCAGCTGTCAAAAAGATGTGATGAAATGAAAGTCTACAGTGACATTCTTGTAAATGCTGTATTTTAAAATAATTAAAATCAATCTTACTTTAAGAAAATCTATAAAATCTTTAAACTTTGAAAATTCTGAAATTGTTTTAGTGTGTTAGAGTTCATACTAGAAATGTGAGTAGCACTGGAGGATTTTAGCGTAGATGAGAAATTCCAGATCTCATTTTTTATTTAATATGTGGGGAATGAAATGCTTTCAATTAGCACTTGGATCTTTCTCATAGAGTATTATTTAGAACAAATGGAGTTCAGAGACCTTTTAAAAGAAGAAAGACCAAATCCTTTTTGCTGATTCAGAAGCATAAAAAACGGTTAGCTCTGAGAACCTGTATCTACCTATGATGCGCTTGGGCTGATGGAGAATTTGATGAGGTTGAGGTGACCTGAGGTGACCTCTGTGAGAATGAAATCAGAAGATGAAAAGGGTTTGCAATCAGAGAAATTTAATAATGTTTGACTAAAAATATTCATGTGGTAGAGTGAGAAGTACAAAGATCTTCTGATGTCTCCAAATGATTCAAGAACAGGTTTCAAGTTGAACACACAAGTGAGCGATTACAGCAACAAGCTGTGACAGCTTTTCCTAAGACTTCTGCAGGGGCCAGGCATTGTGCTAAGTACTTCGGAGGAATGATCCCTTTTCGTTCCCACAGCTCTCTGCAGGGAACACGTTACTTTACAGATAGAGAAATTACATTTCGGAATGGTTAGGACATTTACCCCACATCACCCAGCTAGTAAGTGGTGCAGCTGGGATTCAAACCCGGGTTTGCGCGATTCCAAAGCTTTGCTGTGATCACCAGGCTCTTCTCTAGTAGCACTTAACTGTCAGGCATTATCCAGGAATGTTGCACGTATTAACTCATTTAATCCTCACCACAGCTTTGAGCTGGGTACTCTTAGGTAACTTGCTCGAAGTCACACAACTATTGAAGAATGGAATTGGGATCAGAACCTGGACAGTCTGGTTTCAGAGTTAGTCCATGTGCTTTCTTCTATCCTATATGGCCTCTGATTCCATAAGCGATTCACATAACCAAAGTTCTACTAGGTGGGAAGGAAAATGACAAGGTGGTGCAACCATTTTAAAAATTTGCTAGAATTTCCATTCAGAGATTGGAAATAACAGTGGCTTAAACAAGATAGATGGCTATTGTTGGGAGTTGGTTCTCCATGGTTCTTTTGCATTACTGCATATCTTGTGAGCAGAGGCTCTGACAAATTTGTTCTGGAATATTTCCTCCGGGATATTTGTTAAGAACTGTTATGAGAGATATAAATAGTATTTCTCTCTGGGCAGAGGAAGATTTGTTTGCTGTGTAGTATAATAAAGATACTGTTTCCCTACAAGGTAAAGGTCAGGCAGGTTTGCTCACAGTCAATTAAAAAAACTGGGGTTTCCTAAATTAGGGGTTCCTCAGCAGTTATGCAAAGGTCCTGCAGGCACAGCATTCACCTGGGCTGCTTCTCATTGCCTCCGTGGAATTTGGGGCACAAATGGAGCCAACAAGAACATGAAGCTCATGCTGACTGCTATGTTGTGAGTAATAAATTCCTTTGTCTCTGACCCAAGAGTCTCGTGTTTTCTGCCAGAATCCATGAAACAGTGGTAGTCTAACTTGTTATCTTGCAAGTAGAATAAAATATTGGACCCTTCACAGTTGTTGACAAAGAAATTTCTCTTCCATATACAAGAGGGCTGGAGGTAGGTAGACTAAAGTTGGTATAACAGCTACAGAAAGTAACCAGGCACCATGGCTCCTTCCAGCTTGTGGCTGCATCATCCTTAATGTTTCTCAAAATCACAAGCTGCCTGCTTGAACTCCAGCCATCCTATATCAGATGCAAGAGGAAGCAAGGGAAAAATAGTGACAAGGACTTTCCCTATGTCCCACAAAGTGATGTGTGCTTTTGTCTCAGTAGCTACCCCTAGCCACAAGGAGGGCTGGGGCATGTTAGCTTTTTTGACTGGACACAACTTCACTCAGAATATAATTAGTGTTCTGTTACAAAGGAGAAAGAAGAATGGATTTGGGGCAAGCAGCAAGCCATCTCAACTGTGGCCGTACAGATGTTATACTGGGTTATAAGCAGAACGGGGTTGCTTTGTGTGAAGATTTCCAGCATAAATAAATGTTTTATTCCATTCCTAAGGCCCTCTCTCCTTTGAAAAATGCAAAGTGGAGTGTTTGAAGGCAAATCTTGTTATTGCATGTACATCCTAAATACTAATGGAGACCCTTGTGTGCGCGAAGCATTTGGTAGTTGAAACTGTGGGCTAACAACCAGTTGGAAGGAAACAGTTGCCTCTGGAAGTACCTTTGCACCAGTAATGACCCTTGTGAGCCATTAATCTGCAAGAGATGCCCTATCTCTAGGTCACTGCTTTATAAACCGAATATCAATAGAGGCTGCCAGGGGCATGTTAATTATTTCCATGGATGAAGCCATTGCAGTTGGTCTGTGCAAGAAACTCTGTGATGAGAAAATGTATTGGTTCAGTGGGTCTGTAAGAACCTAACTCCCTTAAACTCAAGAGGTTGTCAATGGTTCTCTCTCTGAGCCCATGAAGGGGTTCAGGCCAATACCGGTGTCTCCTGGTGGTATTTTATGGCTCTTTTCTGGGTGCCTGGCTGGAGAATTTTACCATTGTATGTTTTCTCTGCTACATGTTGGCAGCTCAGAAGACTTGTTCCATGATGGTCAAAGGATGTTAATGGTAGCATTAAAAGCTACCATTGGGTGTCTAATATGTATCAGCCTGGGTACTTTGCATACATTATATTACTTAATCTTCAAGACATTCCCAAAAGATGGCACTATTATTGACCCTATTTTATGTCTGAGTGTAATAGATTTAAAGGAAGTTACAGAACTTATCCAACTTGTTCAGGCAGGCAAACGGCAAGAGAGTGTGTGGGGTCAAGATTCAAGTATAAGTCCCTGTGACGCTGAGGTCTAGCCTCTTAACCATTTGCTGTAATGACTTTCACTGTCACAAGATCCTTTCATCCATCCTCCCCCCCTCCCTTCTTCCTTCCTTCCCTATTTCCTTCCTGCCTCACTTTTATGCTCTTTTCTTCCCTCCCTTCCTTTCTCCCTCCTTTTCAACTACAGAAACAGCAAAAAAGTCTTTAATACCATCATTACCATTTTTATTTTTTACACTTGACCTTCCAAATCCTGTCCACATGCAAACATGTCTTTGTTGTCCATGCTATGCATAGTCCCAGAGTGCCTACCCTGGGCTAGGTACCGGCTGTACAGTGATGAACGTGACTGACACAGGCCCTATTCTCACAGAGCAGATGTCATTTTGCATTCTATCTCTCTTGCATAACATAACAAAAACCATTTCCATATCACTAGTCTGTCTCCATAATCATCATTTTTTAATGTCCTCATAATATTCTGTCATATCGATGTACCATAATTACCTTCAATATTACATTATTGTTGAGCAATTAGGTTGTCTCCAGTTATTTGCTATTACAGATAACAAGCATCTTTAATCCTTTTCTGAAAAAAGGCAAAATAAATATAGATGACCCTGCAGGAAATATCTTTGTACATATAGTTTTATTCTTTTGTTAAATTTTTTTCCTTAGGAAAAATTCCCTAGAGTGTGATTACTATGCCATGGTGGGGGGTAGGGGAAGTATATTTGGAGGACTTTGGAGAAATGTTGATAATTACACACTTAGTCTGCGGAGGCCCCTAGCAGGGGCTTTACACAAATTACACAGCAAGTTGAAAGGCAGGTAGGATCACCCTCACTTTACAGATGAAGAAACTGAATCACAGAGAGGTAAAGCCACTGTCCAGTGGTTGTGACCTGGGGGTTGGAAGAGGGACCTGAAGGAAGGCTCACAGGGGCTGAACCACTGGGTCACAACCACAGTGTCCAATTAGTTTCACCCCTAAGAGCCACTCACTCCTATTTGTTCATGAAGCAGAGTTTCCTGTACATCAGCTTTAAGTAAGTGACGGCCAACTCCTGCCTTCTGTGGTTGAACTACTTCAAGGATTAAAGATAGGAGTTAAGCCATGAATGAACTTTCCAGGCATTCAGTAAATGGCAGGAGTCATTTATTATCAGCAGCGGCATCATTGGCATGTTGCAAAATTCAGACTTAGGTTCTTTTTCCCCAGAGTCCCTTTCCTTTCTTGGGCTTTTTCATTGAACATTGTGAACCAGAAACATTGGGGAACAGATTTGATGGAGTTATCTTCAAGGCTAACACATTTGCCAAATTTCTCTCTCTCTCTCCCTCCTTCATTTCCCTTTCTGTTCCCCTCTCCCCCCCTCCTGCCATCCTCTATGGTGGTTCAAAATTGTGTGTACCCCAGAAAATCATGTTCTTAAAGCTAATCTATTTCTATCGGTGTGAACCTATTGTAAGTAGGACATTTCACTTCAGTTAAGGCGTGGCCCAGGGTGGGTCTTAATCCTCTTACTGGAGTACTTTATAAATGGGATGAATACAGAGAAAAAAAGAGAGAGAGCCATGGAAGCAAGAAGCTGAAAGCACCGAAACCTGGAAGAGAAGGGAGGCAGCAGCAGGCGCCGGCATGTGCCTTGCCATGTGACAGAGGAGGTGAGGACCGCCGGCAGCCAGTCTTCAGGTAGAAAGCATGGTCTTGATGGTGCCTAGGTTTGGACAGTTCATGGCTTCAAAACGTAATCTTGTAAGTTAATAAATTTCCACAGTTAAAGCCAAGGTGTTTTATGGCATCTGCTTTCAGCAGCTTAGCAAACTAAAACACTCTCCTTCCTCTCCTTGCTTTTATCTTCATTTTATAGATGAAGAACAAAGGTAAGGAGAGGTTAGATCCAGGTAGAGGCAAGGTCCCCTTCCTTACATGGACCATTGTGATTCAGGGAGCTGCTGGGAGATATAGAATGTTCTAGGGAGGAAGGGAAGTCAGGGTAGAATCAAGAAGCATTTCTACATAAGCATTTCCGATATTGCTTAAAGAGATATCAGAAGAGAGTTGTGAATCTTGGTCTCCAGTAAATTGTTGATTTGTTTTCTCATTCAAAGTAAATATTCACATTGGTATCCCATTTTGTATCTGTGATTTTGTCTTTTTTCTTTTTTTCTAAAGAGGGTCTCCCAATTGTGTAAATTTCAGGCTTCCACAAAATTCGTATCCTCTTCTGGAGTCCAGCTATGCCAAGTTGGCCTTATGTGGTCCCCAGCATGTTGGAAATGCAGTGCTTCTCATGGGAGGTGCTATTGTGTAGAACAATTTCTTGCTGTGTTGGACTGTCCCATGTTTTGAAAAATGTCCAATATCCCTGGACCCCACCCACTAAAAAGCAGGGTTGTGCCCAGTTATTGTGAAAAACCCACTTCCAAATAGTATCATACCTGATACATAGGAAGGTACCATACTTGGTTAAGCAGAAGGAGAAGCTTAGCCTTTGGACACAGATGAGCTTCTTCATATTGGGGTGACTTTAAGCCTCAGGATGAGCTGTACAATGAGAATAATCCCATGAAAGTTTGAGGGGTAGGTGGATTTGCTATAACGCATGTAAACACACACGGTGTTTACATGGAAGATATCTTTTAAATGGAAGCTGTTCTAAGGAACTTAAAGCAGGCTGCCAGAAGATGTAGTTCTGTATTATTCCTTTGGAAATAGCAAGTAATTGGGATGGTTGGACCCTCTGTCATCAGCCCTTTCTGGGATGGGTCAGGTCGCTTTGGTATCTGAGGCTCTGATAACTTCCTTTTATATCTCCTGAAACAGTTATCCCACAAGTCACTGATGCATGCAAGAGTGGGTGAATAGGACAGAGAAGAAGGAAGCTCTGTTGACAGGGAATGGAGGCAGGACGAGGAGGGATCAGCTAAGAATTAGAAAAGTGCAAGCTCTTTGAGTTTCCTGGCTCTGTGACATGGAACCTGTTACTTAAGCCCTTCTGAGTCTCATTTGCCTCATCTATAAAATGGGACTTGAAATAGTGCTTACCTCACCATGTTGCCATGACCACGAAATAAGGTGGTCCCTGTAGAGCACTTAGAAGTTAGCGTGCGTTCAAGAAACGGTCGTTCTCGTTATTCACAGTAATGTAAGACTGGGCCTGGCCACGCTGCTAAGTAGCTTTTCTAAGGGCTTTGGACTTTATTACTCTCTTTCAATTCCAAAAAAATGCTTTTTTTAATTAATTAAGGCACATAGTCAATCATTTATTCAGTACATATTTGTCCAGCACCTTCTCTACCAGAGCCCTGGGGATAAAGTAGCCAGCAGATGCACCTCTGCACAAACATCAAGGTACTTTGTTTTGGAGAAGTGTTAAGTACAGCTTCTCTTTCAGGATCATTTGGCCAAATGAACAGTGATTGTGCTGCCAAAAGTAGGGTTTTGTCATTCCAAAAAGTCCACATGAACACTTTGGGTTTTCTTGGTGCTAAATCTTCAGAATGTCTCTGAAGTGGCACATAGTATTTTTTTTTTTAAATCAGATTAATTAGACATCCATCTCCATCAAATAAGCATGAGTTTAACATAATTACAGCATGAAATGTTTTCAACATTAACTCTGCAATGGTAAAAGCTGACAGTCTGTTGGGTGGGAGAGCCAAACTCCTGTTTCTCTTGGCTGCTAGAAGGAATGTTCTTGGAAACTCAGCCTTGTTAAATGGCATGAGCCCAGCTAGAAGGCAGTAAGTCTAATGGTTGTACTGGTGTCAGGCAGATTTATCCTGTTCCTCAGATTTCTTAGAGGTCATTTTATTCTGTTGATTATGGTAATAGCGTGAGGGTCACAAGCTCTGAGCAGAATATGGCTTGCATCCCAAGAAAATCTTCAAGCTTGAAAATATCTGCCAAAAGAAAATGGAAAAATTGTTATTGTTATTATTTGCCATTCTCAGGAACCATTTGAGGAAAAACCTGACCAGGATCCCCAAGGTCTGTCTGGCTGAATTTCAGCTTTTATCTGTGAGTTCAGGAAAGCCCAAGCAGGCACGGCCATTAACTTGACAGTGCAGTTTCCAATCACCTCTGGATCCTTGTGCCTGGCAATTTAACTGAGGCTTAAAATTCACTTGTACGTTTGTGGAATCTGGGATTTGTTATACGTGAACTTTTTTTGAAATGGTGCTAGATGATCAACCAAGGATGCTGTTTTCATTAACATTGAATTAGAGATGTGGCCCCACAGAGGTCAAGAGCAATCTTTGTGGAGTTCTTTGCAGTAACATTGGGATATCAAGGAAAATATCTGTTTTTGAGACTTTTCTAGATTGAGAATTGAAAAGTGGTTAAAAGATCAGACTTTGGAATCCTGCGGGCTGAGTGCTGCATCCTGGCTATGACGTTTGTGGCCGTGTGGCCTTACGGATGTCATTTAACCCCTCAGAGCCTTTATTTTTCCTCTTTCAGAGTGGTCTTAATGACCAAACTAGAAGGAAAGAACTCAAAACACTGGGGCATGGAAGGAACTTCCAAAAAATTACTGCTGAGTGAATGAATGAAAAAAAAAAAGAATGAATGAATAAAAACTGTCTTGGAATACCTCTCACCAAATTGCAATGAGAAGACTAGAACTGAGATGTATTCAGCAACTCGTATATTCAGTATTGGCTACATAATTTGAGGCACCCAGTGTATAATGAAAACATGGGGGCCCTTGTTAAAATTTTTTTTTAAGAATTTCAGGACAGCAATGGCTGAGGCCCTGGGTGACTGCACTGGGGCCACACCCATGAAGCTGCCCAGCCTACATTCTAAGCAGTTTCATTCATCCGTTCATCCACTTTACAAATGTTCCCTGAACTCCTTTGTAATCTATACAAAGATCTCCAGAACAAGAGGTGTGATTAAGACTTTTGAAATGCCTTGTTTTCTGTTTTTATTTTAGGAGGTCTCTTCCCAAAAGGAAGAGTTTCTTTTTATCTATAGTGATGGCATGGTTGGAGAAAAAAACAAAACAAAACAAAAAACTACCATGTTATGTATTCCTGGATCTCCTTTTCATTTTCCTATATTATGTAGTTTGGAAATGATTTTCAGTTATCCTGCTAAACAACGTGTTATCTGCCTCGTAAAGGAGATAGCCGCCTGTGCATATTGAAGATATAGAACACTTAATATGTTTCATTAATCCACAACCCCGGAAAGTAGGAGAGCTAGAGAAATCTAATGACAAGAGGTTAAATTGAGACAGACGCAAACTCTTCGTTCTCCTAATGATAATTTTTCCCAGTGTGAGTTGCTCTCATTTCAAAGAAAGGAGGGCATTATTTTTCTCCTGCCTTGCTAGCAACCTGATCTGTAGCAAGATACTTCAGCTGGTTAAGGCTGGTGCTAATGAGGCCAAGGTCATGAGCTTGACCCCTAGGTAGGGTAATTAATTATCCCCAGAAGAAAACCCAGACTACACACCTACCCTAGACAGCTGGTTCACCATTCCTGCCACGGTGAACATGTGGGGGTATGTGGATGAAATTAGCTGTCAGCTTGCAGGACGAGCAGATGTGCATCAACTACTGTGGGCCTACCTTCCCAAGCCCTTGGCAGATACCACGAATTGATCTTGATAATCTTTCCTCCTGAACTCAGACAAAGCCTCAGAATCCTTCAACACTCTGTTCTAAGTCAGAGTTCAGCAAACTATGGCCAAGGCCAAATCCAGCCCACCTCCTATTTTTATAAATAAAGTTTTATTGGAACACAGCCCCATTCATTAGTTTACATATTATCTATGGCTGATTTTGCAATGCAATGGCAAAGTTGACTAGTTGCAACAGCCACTGTATGGCCCACAAAGCCTAAAATATTTACTCTTTGGTCCTTTATAGAAAAATGTGTTGAGCCCTGTTCTAGGTGGTCCCTGAATCAAGCAGAGCTGGGACATTTGGCTATTTCTTCTCTTGATTTTCATCCCTGGATTTGGGAGTAATTATACATATTACAAATGACTCATCATTTAGGGAAGGATTGTATGCCAAAGAAGGGAGCTCCCTTAGTACATTCTCTATTCATTTGGAATAATTCACAATGTGTTGTTTATTTTGTTTATCTTTAACAGCAAGAGTGACATGAGAATTGAGAAACTTCAAGCTAGTGCTTAAAGAGCCCTGCTTCTAAAAGAAATTAAGATCTTAGAATTTTTACTGCAAGTTCACAAATGGTCAGCTTATCAACTTATGAACCAATATTTAGGTAAGCAAAGGAAATGTCTATTGATAAAATATGGAAGCATGTGTGCTACTGAGAAAGAAGTCAGTTGTTCCTTTTCGAGTGTAAAAAGGGCAGCGACTCTTCTTATTTTGGATTTCACTATGCCTTTTCAAAGTTCCTTTCAAATAGTCCCCATGAAACCAAAAGTTTTGTGTGGCTGCAGAGCCTCCATTTGTACTTGCCTCATTGTGCCTTCTAGATGCCATACTTTTTCATCTAACATTGTATTCCTACATAATTTCTAGTTAATTGAAGCAGCCTCAAAGGAGTTGGGTTTAGTTACTTAGCGCAGAGGGAAAATCATTTACATAAATTCAGAATCACTTTTTCTGAAGATAAGAAGTCCATCGACTGGTAAGCTTTGGATTGTGAATCTGTGGTTTTGATTTTCAAATGGGCTAGAAAGGAATTGTTTTGAGAGCAGAAAAATGATAAGAAAAAGGAGAGTAAGGAAAACTAAGAAAGATGTTCTCTTTGTTCATCTATGAATAATCATTTGCTCTTGGCCTGAGATGGAAGCTTTGATTGCTTCAAACCCCTTTTATTAGGCATTATTGCTTTTGGCTACACACAAAGTCTTCGCTTTTCTTCGGGTGATAGCATTCCACATCTCCTCTGAGGAGCCAGTGCCTCCCCTGCTAACTGGGGACTTGTTCTTTACTCCAAGCTTGGATCAGATGGACCAGAACTGGCTGATCAGGTACTCAAATTCCTCTGCCCTGACAACTGGTCCAGGAGAGACCCTTGATTGATATGGATCTATTCAAAGACAATCGTGGGACTTGTGTGGGAAGTGCCAGGAAGAGAGTCTATTTTCTACCATCTTTTTTAAGAAGCAATTTTATTGAGATGTATTCACACACCATACAATCCATCCAAAGTATACATTCACCGGCTTTGCATTCATCACCACAATCAATATTAGAGCATTTTCATTACTTCAAAAAGAGAAAAACCCTACTCCTTAGCAGCCACCTCTCAATCCCTCTATCCTTCCCTTGCCATACATATCTGCTAATCTAATTCCATCTCTATACATTTATTTATATGTACAATTTATATAAATGGATTCAAGCATTATACAGTACTTTGTGTCTGGTTTCTGTCACTTAGGATAATTTTCTCTCTTTTTTTTTTTTACAGTTGATGAAAAATATTAATATATTACTATTCATTATACTCCATAGTTTGCATTGGGTGTATTTGTGCCCAAATACCACCCTAGTATTAACATCTTGTGATACTACTGTGCATTTGCTCTGAGGATTGAACGAGGGACTGGATAGCATAGTGAATCCCATAGCGGATGATGGGTGTGATTAACAGGACCAACATAAGAATGTTCTATTTTCCACCATCTTGAATCTTGAATGAAGTAAGTCTGGAGTTCCTGGGGACCACAGTGTGAGGTCTGAGGATGAAACCCAGTGAATGGAAGGCAGAGGTGAAAGGCAGAGAAAAACCACGTCCCGATGACATCCGTTGAGTCCTTGATAAAGTCCTACTTGCAGCCTCCCCTAGATTCTTCAGTGATATGAACTGGTTAACTGCCCTTTATGCTTCAGCCAGCTTGAAGTATTTTTGTCACTTAAAATAGTAGCAATGCTGAATGCTCTGAGCAAAGTGGGCCAACTCTGTAAAACTTGTGGAAGGTAGATAAGATTCTGGAAAATAATTCCAGGATCATTTACCTTAGATTCGCACTCTCCACTAGGTTTCCATGGATCTTTTATTAAGCCCATCAGTCCTTTGGTGTCCATCGTGAAGAGATAAAACAGAAAGGATGTGGAAAACCCATGCGTTAATCAGCACTATATGGTTTTTAAACTTGCTGGCAATTTTCTGTGGATCATTAAATTCCCCAAATATGAAATTTCTTCATTGATATGTGGATCATGTAAAATAGCCTTGAATACAGTTGCTATTTCCATGGTATCCAGCTCCCTGAGGCTCTGAACAGCGTTTGTGCTGGTCATAATAATTTTCCTGTTTCTACCTTTTGTTTAACTCTTTGCATTGGGTGGTCTCCCACATTTAACTAAATGATTTCTATAAAATGGTGTTTGTAGTTGTGTGTGCATGGGCATGCACACATGCAAAGTCTTTGTTTTTATTTCTTTCCAGACTGACTTTCTTTAATACCTCAGATGGCAATAAGAAAAGTGTTTTGCCACAGTTGTCAGCCCCAGAGTCTGCATGAATATT
The DNA here is from genome assembly GCA_029593785.1 of Cabassous unicinctus. Taxonomy (NCBI): domain Eukaryota; kingdom Metazoa; phylum Chordata; class Mammalia; order Cingulata; family Chlamyphoridae; genus Cabassous; species Cabassous unicinctus. The sequence goes on from JAQZBX010044152.1 coordinate 19,193, forward strand.
CCATCAGGTTGCTAGGGAGGGTGCCACATTTACAGAAGTCATTGCTCTTTTAGGAGCTTGGAAAATTCTCAAAGATAGATGATAAAGATGAATCACTTTTGCACTAACTTGGAAATTTCAGCACCCAAAGGGCCACAGGGAAGGTAGGGAATGCCAGACTTTAAGCTTCAAGTAAAAATTCAAGCCTTCTTCAAAGGCTGTACAGTTTTGAACCAAGAATTAGAGAGATCACAGGAAACTCTCTCCCCCAGCACATCCCTAGAGGTCTCTACCATTGTAGAGCTCCTCTGTGCACACCATAGTAACATCCGTATCGTGTGTTTGGAAAGGGCCATGAGGAAAGATGGGATAAATGCTCTTGCAGCTGTGTCTCAGACTCCCTCACTCTGCAGATCCCGCCATCTTGTAATAAGCACTGTGGCGCTGTGGTGGCTGTCTGTTGTTCTCTCTGCCCAACACTCATTTCCTCTTGCCTTGGTAACAGCATCTTTGTAGACCACTCCTTCCCACGCCCATCCACGTGATCACTGGATGACGCTGCCCTGCCATTCCTCAGGGGTGGTCACACAACCCAGGTCTGGCAAATCAGTATCTTTCATTCCCTTGGTCATGGTGATTGGTTCAAGGATAGACATGTGTCCCAAATCAGTCCAAGCGAGTAAATCCCAGGGCTTCTTCTGAAACATTGGGAAGGAAAATTCTATTCTGTTAGGGATGTATGCATGGAGCTACCATGGGCCACCTTGCCACCATCAGAGGACTCTTCAGAGTTAAGTCAATACAAGGGAAAGGAGAGTTGGGCGATGCAGAACCAGATACTTATGGCATTGCTTGAAGCTTTGGGTCTAGCCATTCCTGAAGCCAGTCTCATTGCCCTAGACTTTTCAGATAGGTGAGTCAATAAATATCTTTTTTTCTTAAGCTAGTCTGAATTGGATTTCTGTCACTTGTGGCAAAAAGAGCCCTGAGTTACACAAGCAATCGAAGGGCCCAGCTTTATTTCTAGGGTCTCTCTCCTTTGTCCAGCAGCAATAAGTCAGCAAAGGAAATACTCAGGATCACATAGGCAGGAACTGGAGGAAACGTGAAAAGCAATTTAACACAAAAGGAGTGGAATGACTGCATGAAGGCAGCTCCATCTAGTAGACACACATTGCTTACTTCTAGAGTAACTAGGATTCTGAAGAGTAACTGGGGAGCTCAGCATATAAACAGATTCTTCCTGAATACCTGCTAATGCTTGGGCTTTTATTTCAAATACAAGTAAGTGGATGCTTTATTGTCAGGACTTTCCAATTCTTGAGAAGCAATTGAAATGTTTTTGTCTGTTGGAGATACAGCTCAGTTGTCATCAACCAGCCTCCCATGGGGTATAGACAGGGACTTTCTTATATTTAAGAGCAGAAGCTTGGGAACCAGTAAGACCCAAGTACGAGTTCCTTCACTGTCACTTGTGGACCTTATCACCTTGGGTAAGTTTTTAATGATTCTGAGACCCAGTTTTCTCCTCTGCAACATGCAGATAGTGTAAGCACCTGCCTCTTGGGTCACAGTGATTATTAAATAAGATGATTTATTTTTTCAGTCTGTATGATGCATACAACGTTCTTGAGCTCTGACTGGCACAGAATGATGCTCAATAAATGAATGGAAGAAACTCATTTCATGGCTTTTGTGATCCCATTCACCTCTTTGACTTCACCTGTAGCATCTTTTCCCATTTGTTCCAATCTTTCAGATAATAATAATTATTAATATAGCATAATAATATATGTCACAACGTGAATAAGAGTTATTATTAGTATGACTTTATTTATTGAATGTCTACTGTTTTCCAGATACTATAAAGGTGATCATAATCTATTATTACAACAATCTTATGGGATCTGTTTTATCAGACACTGTTTGACAAATGAGAAAATGGACGCTCAGAGAAGTTAAAAGATTTGCTCCATGTTGCAGACCAAGAAGTGGCAGAGATGGGGTATAGTCCCAGGTCTAGCTGATACCAAAGCCTGTGATTTTTCTACAATGTAAGGAACACTTTTTCTACTCAAATGTGGCCCATGGATTAGTAGCATTGGGGTCACCTGGGAGCTTGTTAGAACTATAGAATTTTAGACTCCAACCTAGATTTACTAAATTAAAATTTGCATTTTAACAAGATTTCCCAGGTTGGTATACACCTTAAGTTTGTGAAGCAGTTTGCTACCTGATTCTCTAACTCTGTGCCAAAATACCTACAAAT
>JAQZBX010044153.1:0-21445 GCA_029593785.1 Cabassous unicinctus
AAAAAAAAAAAAAAAAAACCGACAGAAAACTCACTACCATCCCATTCTTTCTCCACTTTGACTTCCATCCTCAATATGCCTACTAGGGTTTATTTTTAAAGTCCTCAGGACATTGCTTTTTTATTTTGTCCAAGTTTTCATTTGCAACCAGTGCAAGAGATGGTCTGTAGTGGGTTTACTCCATCTTAGCTGGCATTTGATATTGTCTTATTATTATTATCATTTCAATTTTTATTCCCCGCCTCCAAGATGGCTCCCTCATTTGTCTGCTCGTTTTCTTTTTAGGAGGCACCGGGAACCAAACCCCGGACCTCCCATGTGGGAGGTGAGTGCCCAAAAGCTTGAGCCACTTCTGCTCTAGCGTGCTGCAGGCTCTACTTCTTTAGGAGGCTCTGGGAACTGAACCCAGGAGGCAGGCGCCCAATTGCTTGAGCTACATCCACTCCCCTCCATCTTATTTTTTATTAAATACATGGCACTGTGTAAAAACACATTTCCAAAATAATTTGAGGTTATGGAAGACATAATTTTATACTTGCTTCTTGTAGAGAGTTAGGTTAGGGGCAGATCACCATTATACACTCATGGATTGAGGTGATTTAAAGCTGGGTTTTGGTTTTCATGGGGACTGGTCTATTTCCAATTCATCCTAGGGTGTAATCCTTCAGAAGGATCTCAGTTTCTTGGTAGGTTATAAACTCATATTTTTGTCCCTCTCAACATGTAGGTTCAAGTCTTATTTCATAGAAGTCTTCCTTATAGATTTAGTCTTTTTCCTTCCATTACTTCAGTTTTCTTCTTTCGGGATGCCTCTTACATGTATGCTAAGGATCTGTTCTTCCTTTTTAGATGTCACTATCAAATCTTTCTCTTTTGAAATTTCTTTTTTAGTTTTTGTCAAATATTCCCCTTTCTATCCTCTATTTCCTTTGTAGTATAATATATAATCTATTTGCTCTTGTTTTCCTTCCAGTTCAGCATTCACTTTTACTCTCTTTCAATTCTTCATTTGTTCAATAATATATCTTCAGAATTTAAAAATTCTGACTTATGATGCTCTTCCATGGCTTCTGTCATTTTCTTAATTTCTTTTAGTCATTTTGAAACATTAAGTTATAGTTTCCATTTTGCTCCCACATGATGGTTTATACCATGCAGATCTTGTTACTGTTAGTCTTTTATTCCCAACTGCTCATAATGTACCTTTATAGGTATCTTGTCACCTACTTCTACTGAAGATGTTGCCTATGATTTTGATGTTTTGTTCTGTTTTGTTTTCCTATATGAATTGCTCTATTTTTGAAGGTAGATTCATGAAGAATAAAAGATCTATTATATTGCCACTTCTGCCACTAGCATCACTGTGCCTCTATATTGGGTTATTCCAATGATTATGCTTTCAATGTCCAGGAGTTGCATTTGTTTTATTAAATCTGAGTTTTCATTCCTGTTGTATTGGCATCTCTATAATTGCATCTGTAACCTCTTTAATAATTTCACAAAACTATACTGAACTCTGCCTCCTGCAGGGTTTTGATTCAGTGTGGGAGTCTCAGACAGCTTCTACTCCTCCTTGCTGTGCTAAGGACCAACGTGCTGCAGTAGAATTCTGGCCTCAGAGCCACTTCACCCCACTGCCTGATGGTCTAAGCCCGTTACTTGCTGCTCAGACACCCAGTTGCCTTGGCTTTCCACATCAGGCCAGTCTACCAGGCAGTGCTGTATGTTCTTGCTTTGGTCCTTGGATCCTAAAGCCTTGCTCTGGGCGACCTAGTACCTGCACCTCTGTGACACTGGCATCATTTTGTTGATTTGCTTGTTTGCTTTTGGGAAGGATTTCTAGAGTCCCTTCCTACTTTAGTAATGCTTTCAAGTGTAGATGATATCTTGAATCTAGTCATTATGGAGCTGGAAGGTCCATCAAAAGTGTCAATTACTTGTGATCCTGGCAGCAGAAATCTTGCTGCTTAAATTTGTATTTCCATGACTATTAAAGGCATTGAGCTACCTTTCATATGTCCACGGGGCATTATTTTTCATTTTCTCTGAATGACTCATTCATATGCTTTGCCCATTTTTTCTATTGTGTTTGCACTGTTCTTATTAATTTGTAACCATTTATATATTTAGGATATTAATCCACAGTCTACTATAAACATTGCAAATATTTTCTGTCAGTCTGTTGCTTATATTTTATCCTTACTTAGGCTGATTTTTATATACAGATGATTTAAATATTGATGCTAGCTCTTGTATTTTATTCTAATAGATTAAAGTTGTTGTTATTCCTGTTGGGGATTTAAAATCATCTGATATTTATTTTTATGAATAATGTAGGTTCAGGTTTAACTTAATTTTAAAAAAATAATTTTATCGAGATATATTCACATATACAATCCATATAAAGTGTACATTCAGTGGCTTTTGGTATAATCACAGAATTGTGCATTTATCATTGCAATAGATTTTAGAGCATTTTCATTACTCCAGAAATAAAAACCCCTACCACTTAGCAGTCACTTCTCAATCCCTCTCTTATTTCCAAATGAATAATCAGTTTTTCTCCCTCAAATGTATTAAGGAGTCTGCTGTTTTTCTATTAGTTAGACATTCTCACTTTACTGTATGTCCAACAGTTAGAGCTATAATATAAAAATAGAATTATGTTTTAATTAATTTCTATTAGATTAGAATTATTATTTATAAATGTTTGTTGGTATACTATCTATTTCTTTCAATTGATTATATTAAATCTAACCTGGACTTGCACTGTCTTTTAAAATTTGTAATTTCTTTCAATCTATTTTTCTATTTATTTCTATTTATTTTACAATTTTACAATAAAGGTTAAAAAAAGCCATTGATTATAAATATGGTATATGAATATATCTCAATAAATTGCTTAATAAACAAATAAATAGTTGTGCAAGAATAGCCAGAAATAGCAGCTAATGTACAGCAGGGGAAAGAGAGATTGAGAAGGGAGGGATTTCCTTGTTTGTTTGTCTGTTTATTATTATTATTATTGAAATAATGAAAATGCTCTAATAATGATTGAAGTAATGAATGCACAACTATGTGATTATACCAAACACCATCAGTATAAATGGTACTTTGGATAAATTGTATGCTTTATTAATATGTATCAATAAAATTGATTTGTTTAAAAAAATAGGGTGAGTTTGGGAAAAAATACACCAAACGTAAGATAGAGACTACAGTTAGTAGTAATATTTTGATGATGCTCTTGCATAGTTTGTAACAAATATATCACAAAAATGCAAGGTGCTGGTGGAGGGGTGATGTAAGGGACCACTGTATGATGTTATGCATGTTTATTTTGTAAGTTCACAACTTTTATTATACATTATGTATGTTCATGTATGAATGATATACTTGAATAAAATATATTTAAAAATTGTTTCATATCATGGATATGACAAATATTGTATGATATCACGGGCATAAAATAATCAGAATAAGCAAATTCACAGAATCAGAACTAGAATATAGGTTACCAGGGTAGAGGTAGGGAGTGAGGAGTTAGGGTTTAATTCGTACAGAATTTCTATTTGGGATGATGGAAAAGTTTTAGTAATAGATGGTGGTGATGGTAGCACAACATTGAGAATGTAATTAACAGCACTGAATTATATATTTGAATTAAAAGGGAGAAATTTTAGGTTGTATATATGTTACTAGAATAAAAAACCACATAGGACTGTACAACACAGTGAATCCTATTGTAAATGATGGACTATAGTTAAGAGTACAAGTATAAAAATGTTCTTTCATGCATTTTAACAAATGTCCCACACTAATGCAAGGTGTTAATAATTGGGTAGTATAAGGGAGCTCTGTACTTTATGCATGATTTTCCTGTAACTTCTCTAATTAAAAAAAAATCACAAAAACAAAAAGAAAACACAACATATCAAAACTTGTGGGGAAGCAGATGTGACTCAAGCAGTTGGGTGCCTACCTACCACATGGGAGGTCCCAGGTTTTGGTTCCCGGTGCCTCCTAAAGAAGATGAGCAAGACGGCGAGCTGACGCGATGGACTGGTGCGGCAAGATAATGCAACAAGATGATGCAACAAAATGATGCAAAGAAATGATACAATGAAGAGACAACGAGAAAACACAATGAGAGACACAACAAGCAGAGGGCAGAGGTGGCTCAAAAGATTGGGCACCTCTATCCCACATGGGAGTCCTGAGTTCAGTTTCCAGTGCCTCCTAAAAGGAAGACAAACATACAGTGAACAGACACTGAGAGCAGACAGTGAGTGCAAACAAAGGGGGTAGGGGGAGAAATAAATAAATAATAAATCTTTTTTAAAAATAGGATGTTATTTTATGTAGATCCATCAGATTCTAGATTCTATTCTCTTCCTGTTCTATTCCTACATCATTACACTATATGGCTTAACGGATATTTTGTAGAATATATAGACTAATTTGGAGATATCTCACATTTTCACAATATTGAATCTTACCATGCATGGACTTAGAATATCTCTTGACATATACAGGTCTCCATATAAATACTTGCATAACATTTTATATTTCCCCCATAAAGACCTCATATACTTTTTGTTTGGTTTATTCCTAGGTAGTTCTAACAATCTTTCCTCAACATCATGTGCTCACTTTTTCTTTAAAGCTAATATTCCACGGTCAATCCTTATAACCATTCCTTTACATGTACATTCTTAATTCTTACTAATGTGTTGATAAAATTTCACCTATGATTAAATAAAACTCTCTGCCTTCTTCACTGTGTACCCCCACAGGTGAAATGTGGAGAAAATATTCAGTAGTACTGTATGTCATACTTTGAATTCATGAGCACAAAGCTCAAGCAATCATACTGCTTTCCCTTAGTCAGTTCATTCTCATATTCTGCTAGACAACTACTTTACTCTGCTCCCTCTTTCCTCAAACCCTCAACACCCTTCTATCTTCACTGACAAATAATTTTAGTTCCTATTTTGTTGAGAAAACAGAAGATAAAATTCTGCAATCTCCTATTATCACATCTACCCACCTGCCAGCTTTTAAACCCCAAAACTCTTCCTTCCCTCCTGTTACCTAGAAAAGCTTGTCTGGGCTCTTATCTAAGGCCACCCTCCCCACTGGTGCACAGATACCATCTCCTGTCACCCATTTAAGAGCGTCACTCCAGCAATTTCTCCTCTCTCTCCTGCATCAATTTTTCTTTCTTTAGTGAATAATTTCCATTGACACACAGTATAATTCCTCTGATCTTTAAGAAAAAAATTCCACTCTTGAATGATTTCTCTTCTCCCTTCAAACTTTGTCCCATTTCATTGCTCCACTTTTCAGCAAAACACTAAAAAAAGATTTGCTTGTATTCCGTTTCTAACTCCTCTCCTCTCATCCTCTCTTCACCATGCTTTCACCACTGTCACTCCTTGAAATACCTGTTTTCAATGTCAACAATGATCACCACGGGGTTTTGTTAACATATAACAGCAGACAGATACCTATACTTCACAATGTTGGTCAGAACCCATCACAGCATCCAAAGAGTCATAATTAAAGGGTGCACCTACTATATTAAAAAGGCTATTTGTAAGTCTCAACGGATAAAGTCCATACATATCTTTTTCTCCTATGCCACAACCTAACCCCTCTAGGCCACTTTTAAAAATTCAGTGTGAGCACTAATAGAAGGTAGGCAGGTTTCAAGAAGACCTAGGAACAGGGAGTATCATCACTATAAATATCCAAAATTTTAATAGAACAGGGGTGTTTGAGAAACACCATTGGGAAAGGGAGTTGGTTGCCTGCGTTGGAAGTCACTGCAAGGCTTTCTTGGTTCTGAAGTTTACTTAATGTTTCAAATATTGTGCCCTTTACTCTTTTTTCCTGCCTTTATTGCAGTATTACAAAGCACTTTCCATTTTGGCAATATTTTACAACACATTCAGCTTCAAAGGTTGGGAAGGAGAAGGTTGGAAACTAAAAGGGGAAATTTCAATGGACATTTCTAAGAGAAAAACTGTCCCAGCCCTCCCACCCAAATAAAAATCTAAATGTCACTTACTATTACTACTCAAGAAGAGGCCACCAGGAAAGCAGGAGGCAAAACTCTGACAATTTCACTATGGATCATGTCAGAGACAAAGCAACATTCAAAACAGTCATCAGTATGGTCGGCTGCGCTGATCATTTCCTGCAGTCGTTTCTTCCTCCCGTTTTGCCTCCGTAGCCACCACCTTGGTCTTCTCCATAGCCGCCCCCACTTCTGTCTCTGCCGTAGCCACCTCGGTCTCCACTTCTGTCCCCACGACCTCTGCAGTTCCTCTCTCCACAGTAGCCTCTTCTCTGGAAATCTCCTCCTGAGGAATGGGAGTCCTTTGGTCTGGGCTCACTGCACTAATTGCAGGAATTTCTTCAAGCAAAGTTCATATTTCCACATGACGGATTAGGGCAAACCCGGTCCCCACTTCTGGGTTCTCCACCTCTTCCCTGAAAGTCTCCACAGCCTCTCTATCCTCCACAGCCTCACTGCCTACCACCACTTCCACCTCCTCTCATGAATTCAGGTCTTCTCGTGGCAAAGGACACTTTAATGGTGTTGCTATGGAATTCTTTTCCATCAAATCAATCAATGGCTGCCTTAGCTGAAGGAAGGTCGACAAATGACACTGCCGCCTCCCTTTTTGGTTTCTCTGTGTCCTTGTCTGTGTAAAGATTTATCATCGGTTTTCCAGTCTTCTTGTTTGTCTCGATAATTCCTATTTGCTTAAAGAACTCCCCCACTTGATTGGCAGACACACCCTCTCCAAGTCCTTGCCCAAAGATTGTGTTGTTATCTGAATTATCAGATTCTGAATCAGCATCTGGTCTGGGCCCATAATCCCTGTGACCACCAAACATTTTGAAGCCACATGGTCACCACGACTCGACCCTGTCATAGGACCTCTTCCATCTTTGTCATATCCCCCACGCCCTCTAGCTCCTCCCTGTGACCTGCCATATCCTCTAGTATCTTCTCCATACCTACTCACATCATGGCGGTCACCTTGTGTGTTGTGGCTGTAATCTTCCTTTGTGAATGGTAGGACTGCTGGTTTTGATTATAGGAGTCATGCAGCTGACCATAATTGGACTGCTCATCATATAAGCCTTGATGTTGCACATAGCCTGACCGCTGGTCATATGACTCTTGCTGACCACAGTCTGGTCCTATGAAGGCGCTCTTCCACCTTGGCCTCCTGATGATTCTGTGTTTTGTTGTCCCTGACTATTATAAGATTGTTGGCTTTTGGTTCTCATAACCACCATAGGACTGTGAATAACCTGACAGACTTTGTCCAATATTGGAGTAGCCGCCACAGTTTTGTTCATATGAGAAGTTAGTCGTTTGCCCACAGCCAGAATAGTTTTGTGGTATTTGTCCATAGCCTTGGTTGCCTTGAATTCCATAGGAAGAATAACTTTGCTGCTCACTCCCAGGCTGACATAACTTCCAGAATCCAAAACGACAAACAGCTGCGGCACAAAGCCCCCAAAGCCTGCGGAGAATAAGGAATCCGAAAGCCTGATGCCTCATGATGGTTTAACCACTCATTTGCCATGCTTTCAGACTACTGATACAGAATTAAATGACTAAAGGTGGGGCCAGAGAATGGAGAATGCTCCAGAAGGACGTTAAAAACCAACAGTTCCAGAGAGCTAAGCTTAGACAAAGTCAAATAGGAAAAGGCAAACGTTAAAGGCTAGAAACACCAGATATAAACACTTTTAATGGCAAAATCCAGGTCATTCGGAGTCGGAAAAGGATGTAGTCAAATTGGCAAAATTCAAGGCAACTGTGGTGAACCTGTGGCTCATCTTTATTAGCTAGTGAACTAACTGAAAAGGCAAAATTAGGCAGGCACTAAGGTTAGTACACAATAAATTGGCAACAAATATCCATTGTCTTCCCTTCCACTTCCACTTCTCTGATAATCAAAGAGGCTTTTTATTTTAATTTTTTTTTTATGCACAACCATTCATGATAGAGAAAGTGAAAGATTTACACCTACCAATACCAGAATGTGAAATTCTATGTGTACGCACCTGATTACCGTAAGCATACAGAAAATGACTTCGCGGATGGAATACCATTCCAACAGGAACAGAGAACGATAAAGGAAATATAAAAATTGGAAATTTGTGTTGTAAATTTTGTCGATTATTTTTTAGGATGATTACATTGGCCCAGGTTTTTTTCTACAAATAGATAAACAAAACAAAAGCAAGCCATATTATTAGTGGTATTAGTGGTAGTATTAGTAGCACATGTTCAACCCTAGTAATTGAGTTTTGTTTAAGATAGGGACATACCCTAACAGAGAGCTGGAAGGATGAGCAATCATTGATACCTCTTTACTCCACACCCCTTTCCCACATGCATTCATTTTATAGATGCTGAAAATGAAGTTCAAGAGACTAAATAATTTGTCCAAAGTTCCATGGTAAATGGCAAAGGGAGATTTATTACAGAGTCATTATTGGACTCAGCAGACAGACTCCAGTGCTGAGTAACTATCCTGCCAAACTTCTATTTTAAATGTGGATACCTAGGCCTCACCCCAATCCTATTGGATCATGATTTTGAGGGTAATTCCTGCATTTCTGTTTTTTAATGCCTCTAAGAATAATTCTAATTCACAGTTAGGGTTAAGAACCTTTGGAATAGAAAATATAGATCTGTGGCAATTAGTTCTATTTTTTTGTTCACTTAAGCTAACCATTTCATTGACCCTTAAACCAAACTCAGTTCATATTCTCCTGGAGAATTAGCAAGGGAGAATCACTATGCAAACAACATCATATTTTCCATTTTTATCACACTGAATGATAATCACAGGCAAGAAACTCCTGAAGTCTTAACCTAAATTATTAACAAATAATTTTGTAGTAGCTAGTTCTATCAGGTACTATTATCAAAGACAATTAGAACTTGAAAACAACTTTCGCCAAGGTAAATTTTCATTGTTGTAGGATTTAGTGTCCAGGACAATCACCTCTGGGATATAAGGCCTACCTTGTCATGGAGAAGGCAGATTCCAGTATCATGCTCCTGGTCAACAAGAAATGTTATCACACCTTGAGGAACATTTTTCAGTTTTAAAATGCGAGGTAAACAAGGTAACCATTCAGAGAATGGTTCTTTACTATAAAAACAAGAGCTTGCCTTCAAAAAGAAAAAGGAAAAGTTAATGCCATTTTTGAAATGTAAGTCTTAATTAGTGGTTTTAGGCAAACAAACTAATGACCCACTGTGTTGTCCTGGGTGAGCACAAATCATATTTTTAAATCTCTAATAGCTGTGCCTCCCTCCTGGGATAGATGAGTTCAGAAAGCACTTCAAAGCATCTCTTTCTGGTATGGATTGCTTTTCTGGCATCACTATGTAGGTCCAGATTTAAAATAGCTAGGTAACTACCATTAAACCCAAGTAGAGATACCATTGGAAGCAAAGAGTGATTGTTAAGTCTTTCAGTCTACAGATGACATTTTTTCAGACTAATAACTATCCATGAAATTCACACAAAATTCCTTACCTTTTAAAATATTCAATACCATACCTCACTTAGGGTCTTGTTTCTATCAAATGTGATAGTAACATAATCAGCTATAAAAACATAAAGGTACAGAAATTACAAGCAGCATCTATACTTCTCAAACTAGACATGTTAGTGTTGATAAAATAGTCTTCATAAATAAAAATACTGAAAGTTATGCATCATCAATTAACATACACTTGAACACAATTTTCTTGCCATTATAGCAGGGTATGCCTATTTCTGATTTAAATTAAAACTTTTTAAGTTTCAGGCCATTAATTTATATACAACAAAGTTGTTTTTATATTTTATTCTATTTTAATTTTATATAAATTTATTTAATCTCTATATATTACCTATGTTGAAAAAAGCCTATTAATATATCTTTAATTAAAATTTACCTTCGGGGGAGTGGATGTGGCCCAAGCAGTTGGGCACCCACCTCCCACACGGGAGGTCCCGGGTTTGGTTCCCGGTGCCTCCTAAAGAAGATGAGCAGACACAAGAAGCAGACAATGAGCAGATAGAACATGCAGACACAATGAGCAGACACAAGGAGCAGACAACAAGCAGGCACAACAAGCAGGGAGTGGTTGTGGCTCAAGTGGTTGGGCAACTGTCTCCCACGTGGGAGGTCCTGGGTTTGGTTCCTGGTGCCTCCTAAAGAAGATGAGCAGACGAGCGGACACAATGAGAAGACGGCTAGCAGAAACAATGAGCAGACAGATGAGGGAGCCATCTCGGGGGTGGGAGGGAATTTACCTTCAAAGCGTTCTCTGTTAGCAAAACATTTTTCATTGTACCACAATTTTCCTTTGATATAGTCAACCTATGTAAATAAATAAAAATATCTATTAGGCAATATGTAGACTTAAGATATAAAACAGAAAAAAACTTATTGAAAAATTTTAAAGGTTGCTACTTCAAGAATATGAGGCAAATAAAGAGAGACAAATTATATGCAAATAAAATAAAAGTTTGTAGAATGAGGACAAGAAGAACACAAATTTTGAACAATACACAAGAAGGAAATAAAAGAAAATAAGTCACATTAATTCACATATGTTAATAAATATACCCCTACCTATGAACCTTCTTTCTAAAGCTACCAGGAACTCTTCACCTTTCATCACAGCTACAATGGGTCACATGTTTACCTTTTATTCTTCATTAGCTGCAACTAAGCATGAGGAGCCTTCACAGAACCCAAACAGCAGCAAGGAGCAACAGGATTATTGTATTTTGTGCATGTTTTTTCACATTTGAACATCTTTTCAATTGGGATGTGTCAGAGTTTTTATTGGATAATTTTTTCTTCTTTCTTAGTATTTAATACCATAAAGCATCTTAAAATCAATGGCATATTAAGTCGATGAAATATGGTATCACAAGGGTGCAACCAATTCAATTTCCCAAACAAAGCAAAAGCTCCTAAAGGGAACACTCTCATCTCTCTTCACTTCCTGTTTCCTGATTTGTAATCCAGAACAACAACAGTTATGGAGAAGGTAGAATGAGATAATGTACCTGTTTAGCAAAGTACTTGGCAAAGATAGAGTGATCTCTTATTAAATAATTTTATATAATAATTTCTGTTATTATTATTACTTAGCTATGTGTTTCCAAAAGAGTAAATCTTCCAAAATGTGTTTTAATGAGCATTGTCTCTGGAGAGGTCTTCTTGATCCAGCCTCAGTAGAACCATAGAAGTGTCTTTTTCATTTTCAGGATCTCTCAATTCCCAAGATAGTCCAAGAGTCCAAGACAGATTAATCTGGAATATGCCCCTTCTACCCTGGACTTCTCTGAAGAGATTTAGAATCTAGGAACCAAGGAAACTATTTCTAGACCATAGAAGATTTTCTAGAATAGCTATGGACTTTACAACCATACTTCTCATTTGCAAAGAAGGTTCAGAAACCATAACACCATCTAAACCGAGGATACAGTTTATTGATGCTAACTATAAGTATGGAAAAAGCCACAAAAATGCAGGGTTTGAAGGTTGGAGTTACAAGAGAGAAACTTCAAAGAAGGTGAGATTGTAAATGTTGGATATTAAATAATATGCAAGAATTTGAGACATAGGAAGAGTCAGACTTTCAAATTTTGGGGAGACATAAGGGAGACCTTTTTGTATTTTTATGGACCAGTAATAAAAATCTGTATAATCTGTGCATAAAAATCTTTTTAAGTATGGTTGATTGAGATGGTGGTGTTTTGCCACAGCTTATCATTTCCCCACAGGGTGCCATTTCCCCACAGAATCTTTGAATAACTAGCAAAAACTGGCAGAGCCATCTTCCTCAAAACTCCAGAAAACAGTTAAAGGGTTGCAGTAACTGGGCAAGTGTTAAATCACAAAAATGTAGCTTTAAAGATAATGGGAGAAGCTCATGGTGATCTTGCTGGTCTCTCCCTTGCTCCCTTCCCAGTGTGGTATAGGACCAGCCTGCATTCCCACTGTGGGTCCCTAACCCTGTTCTGGAAGGAGCAGACTAACCCCTATGAGCATATGGGTGCCTGTACATTAGTGCCTATCTATCAGGTGGAAACCTAAAAGGAACGTCTCTGGTTTGCTCTCCTAGGACTTGTCCTATAGACAGAAGCAACTTGAGGACATCTAGAGGAGTGTATGAAACAATTAAGTCAGAGTAGCCTGGGGCAAAGGATTAGCTGCTTTAGGAAATACTACAGAGCATGGAGGGGGCGGAGGGAGGCAAGAAGAGGGGATATATTTCATAGAGAGTAGAGGGGTTATTGGAATTCCTATAAATGAGGGGATTCCTAAGGCCAGGAGCAAGCACAAGCTCAGGTCAAGATATAGGCTCAGAAAAGACAGGTTTCTTCTTGATAGGAGGGCATGACAAGGCTGAAGAGGTAAAGAAGGCTTTAACCATGAAGGATTTTGCATGTCTCCCAAGAGTTTGAATTTTAACTTTAAGGAAGGGACCACAGTCCCTGCTATTTCCACTAAACATATTTTGGTGAATGACTAACAGACTTTGCCTCATGCCAAGTGCCCACTTTAGGGTTTTTATACTTACTGTTCCCTCTGCCTGGACATGCTGTGTTGAAACCATTCCTTCAAGACATTCAAGTTTCTGCTCAAATTTCACTTCCTTGGAGAGACTTGCTATAATCACCCTATCTAAAACAGAATACTAGCTTCACTTTACTCTCTATTTCCCTTACCCCACTTTAATTTCAACAGCACATATTACTATCTAAAATCATACTATGTATTTTTAAATTCCTTGTTTATAGTCTATCTCCCCAATAGAATGTTCAACTACATGAAGGTAGGGACTTTATTTATCTTGTTCATTATGGAATTCTTACTGTCTGAGTAAGCAAGGCATATAGGAAGTGCTCAACAGATATTTGTTGAATGAATGAATGAGTCATCAAGTGTTAACTCCTTTAACCACCCACTCAAAACAGGCACATATATCTCTGGGTTATCTTAATAGGGAATCTCTTGGCTACTAATAGGATTCTTGGAATTTGGTCCTTTTGTCTTAATAAATGTTCTTTCACTGTTTTCTAACTTCTACTGTTGTAGAAGTAAAATCAAATATCAGTGAAGTGTATTTTGCTTTTGTTCGGAAGCTTGTAATATTTTCCCTTTAATCTCCTTGGATTTTTCTTAATTTCAGTTTAATTTTCTTCTATTATATGTGTTATTATTGCCTCGTTTCTGTTTCTCACTCCTTGTGTAAATTCGTTTCTGTTTCTCACTCCTTGTGTAAATTCTATCATTCACCTCTTAGACATTCTGGATCTCTCCTTAAATGCTCATTTTTGCTCTCTTGATTTCTACCTATTTTTTACTGGATACATTGAAAAGTTTATTCCTCTTGACCTTCTGTTTACTAATCTGAATCTAAACAGTAGCTATTCTGTCCTTCAGTTAATCTATCATATAATTGCAATTTTTAGTATTTAGTCTCAGAATATTTATACGCTGTACTTGAAACTCCTTACAGGCATTGACTGTCCTCTTTTCTATCAATAACAACATAGTAGGTGCTTATTTAAGATTTGTTAGAAGATTGAATTAATTACATTTTGTTGTTCTTGCTCAGTTGTTGCCTTCTCCACCAGCAGCTCTGGAATATGTATTATACTAATGATGTCTTTCTCTTAGGATATTGGGCTACCAAGATATGTTTTGGAGACAGGGCTTGGGTATGTTTTTTTTGTTTTGTTTTGTTTTTTAAGATTTTATTTATTTATTTATTTATTCCTCCCTGCTGCTTGTGCTCTCTGTGTCCATTTGCTGTGTGTTTTTCTGTGTCTGCTTGTCTCCCTTTGTTGGGTCATTCTGCTGCATCAGCTTACCGCGCCGCGTGGGCTGGCTTGCCTTCACCAGGAAGCCCCAGGAATCAAACCCGGGGCCTCCCATATGGTAAATGGGAGCCCTATCGATTGAGCCACATCCGCTTCCCTGGGTATGTTTTTTCAGAGTATCAGACTGTGGCAACACTGGAATAGTAGAAGGCAAAGTGGCCTCTACCCCGCTGGGCTGCCATTCTCTTACTTAGAGAGAATGTTTCCAGGTCCCCTTCAACCTGCCCACCTCAGGCAGACAAAGGGAGAATGCATCCTTCCTATTAAGTAAGGCTTCTCTAGAATTTTGATTCCATCCCATTATTCAAGATAAAATTTATAACTGTCACTATTTACACCAAGTCCATTCTTTCAACAAATATTTACTAAGTGCCCACCTTGCGTCAGCACCATCCTAGACACTGCGATTCAGTAGTGAACAGCACACACAAGATTCCTGCTGTCATACAGCTTAGGGCTTACATTCTAGTTATTGTTTTTTCTGGCATCCCACCCCTTCATGGGTCTGTGGGTGGTAAACTCTCTTAATCTCTGTATACGTGAAAATTTCTTTTCTTTTCCCTCATTCTTGAATGATATAGTTCAGCTAGCTTTGGAAATCCACTTTGGCAGTTATCTTCCTCTATTCTTTCTAATGTAAATCAATTTTGCCTATTTACCTTTCCCAATTCCCTGCATCATTTTTCCTCTAATTAGTACAATTCAGCTCTGTTTGCTTCCTGAGAAATAAATGGTCCCTCGTCTTGGAAGGTATGAGTGTGTGTGTATTTGCACACACACGTGTGCACACAGGCATTTATCAAGACGGAATGGGGAGAGGACACAGCAAAAATACGGGATTACTCATAATCTTGCTGTTGTTTTCACATTGAAGCCTGCTTATATGTTGATGGAAATGCCCTTGTTGCATCAGAAAACTTGACTTTGTAACAGATAGAGGAGATAACCAATGGAACAAAATACCCAAAAGGGTCAGGAACAGATATGTTAAATCAGATGGCACTTTTATGCAAATTAGGAAAAAAGCATCCCTTCTTGCAGTGAAGCAAAGACCTACACCAGTGTCCGCGTCTGTGGAGTAAAGAGTTAGCAGGCTTCACCCACTCTCTTCAACTGGGTGCTCTTGTGCAGGATACAACCTGAACAAACACAGCAATTCTGGACAGAAGGCACTGGGCCCAGAGCATATGAGGAAGGGGTGGGAATTGTTTCTGAGTCAAGGAGTGACACTCTGTTTATTGACACAGAAGAGAAGATCATTGTTTAATGGTTGCTAGAAACAAATTCTTTTTTCCTTAGTTCAAAATTTAAATGATATTATCGTAACAGGAATAATCTATACTGTGAATTATTGTCTTGCATCTCATCTCTTAAGTCAACAAGTAAGCATCTACCTTCTAACCAACCCTTTGAAATTTAAAGTTTCTTACCCTTTCAAAACCGCAAAAGTCTGCCCTCGAAAACTAGAAGAAAATAAAGAAAATTAATTTTTCCTTGCATATCAGAAGGATTAATAAAACAACAATTCCTATCATACCAAAGGAAATTGTGTTTTTATATCACAGCAGTTAGAATTGTCAAACACAAAATAGTTAACACAATATCCTGTTATTTGTCCCTCAGGCTTTGTCTTGTTTCACCACATTTTATTTATTTATTTATACTTGAACTTTATTCCAGAAAGGATATGAGATCAAAACCACACCTTTAATGATTCAATAGAGGAGTTACAGAAGTATTCAGTAAGCTGCTAAGTCTGCTGCCCACTTTTCCTTTGTCATTTTGTTTCTTCCACCAGCCCGGTAACATCCAGAGATCAAGACCTCATGGTGTACAGCCTGTGCCCATTTCTCTGTGCTTTTAAATGTAAGTCAGTATAACCTTGCTGGTTTCTTCACCTCTCTGCTTTAGAAATTATTATGTGATAAGCAAAACAAAAGACCAGATATATTTTAGCAACACATGGTACTTTCTCATAAAGGGTGAGGGAGGAGGGAGGGTTCTAGATACTCATATACCTGAAGAAAGGTGCTAATTACCATGTATAAGAAATATCTTTCTCTCAACCTATGCGATTGCCCCTTCTATACCTTTTCTCTCTTTTCTCCTGATGCTTCTAAATCCCTGTTACTGGTCTTATTTCTATTATGGCAATTTTTTGAGAGATAATTATTAACATGTTTAATAACTTCTTTGTGTATTCTCAACTAAACCTATATTCTCCTTGTCTCAATCCCAACACTTATTTTTATCTTTTGCCATTTTGTAATATTCTATTTATCTTTGTAAATTACCTTAAAATATGTTTGGGAACATGTAGAGCTAAACATAAATACATACATACATGCATAAATATTTTCTACAAGTATGTATTTTTAAATGTATTATAAATTTGTATAGCAAATTTCCAAATTATATCTATTATATAACTTCCAAATTAGCTATATTACTACAACTCTATAACTTCCAAATTATGTGTATTAATACAACTCTATAAAGCAAAAACAAGAGTTGTATTATGCCTTTACATTTTTTAAGAGGAAGAAGCATTTCAATCCTACACACATAACTTAAATATCAAATATTTCTTCTAGATATCACAGAAAAATGTTTAAGGTTAATTATTAGTTCTAAAAAAATTCACATACCCTTAAGTTTGAAGCTATTGGATAACGAAGATCTCCACTTACAAAAAGACCCAAAGTAGTGAGGATAACTAAGAAATGATTTGTTAAAACCAGATCCACCACTGAAAGCCCTGTTTGTTCTAAAGGAAAAAAAAAATCATACCATGGGTTAAAAAGTAAGAAAAAACTGAGCTTCTCAACAAAGTAAAGATATTTCATAAATATTTATCAAATAATTAAGTGAAATGCTGAAGTTGAAGACACAGTTAGAGGAATTACCTTCTTCAAGTTGAGAATAGATGTTATCTGTCATGTCATACCATATTGTATCAGTATATTTCCAAAATCCAGAAGACGTTAGACCTAGGTAAACACCTAACACGAAAGAAAAGGACAATTAAAGCTAATTGATTTACAAAGTTATTGATTCACTTCTATGGCGTTAGGTCTGCAGGGGCATAAGCCTGCATCTGCTCCACCTTTCAGCCTAGGCATTGCCGCTCCCAGCTCCCCGCCCCTCAATTTGAATCTCACTTCTTCAAGCTTTGGAGAGATGAAGTGAGTCTGGGCTACAACACAGGATCTTAACCAACCATCTAATTGACCCCTTAGAAAAATACGGGAATAATATATCCTTAGAATAAATTCTCTTTAATGTATTAGTTTACCCTATTAAAGAATCTTCCAAACTGTATTTAATTATTAAAGTAATTTGTTTTATATCTTTCTAAGCATAAAGATGTTATTTAAAAAATCCAAAGAAGAAAATTAACTGTAAACTCCAAGAGGGAAGAAACTATGTTTAACTTACTATAATATTAGGTATTTAAAAAAATAGAAAAAAAAATTTCCCATAGCCTCATGAGAATCTCTTAAAAGAGGACTGTCCATATTAGAAATATTGAAAGGGTTTTGTTCCCTGATCCCACATTTCCGTGACCATAACTAGGAATATTGAGAGTCTTTTGTTATATATGCAATATCAACCTGAACTCTTGCCAGCTGGTTATAACTATTGCCCCTGAAAAGGTAGCAAACTGGGTGGGCTGGAAGACAGCCATATTGTGAAGAATATTTTTAACTCCCAGCCCTTTTCTGTGTAGGGAAAATGTAGAAGGAAATGTTATTATTGTCTACTTCTAGGAAGAGGAAAGCTAAAGACAAGCTTTGTCTCTCTATGCAGTAAGACTAGTTCTACAGATGACAGTATTCTAAATGGGAATGATTATAGCTGCCGAGCATAATATCACATCACCAGATCTTTCCAAAGTTTAGAAATATTTCATGCAGAAGTAAGCAGTAAATAAGTACTTTATTTTGTTTAATATTTTTAGATTAAAACTAAGTAACAAGCCACTCTCTATGGAAAACTGACCTCAGTTTTATCCTAGGGTTACAGGAGCTGATGAACAATTTTAAGACAAAGGATCTATTTCGTAATTTTAGAAATAAAGGTGCATTTACTATCACTAGATAGTAGGGCCACTTTTATTAATGTATGACAGTTTCTGATTCTGCTTTTCAAAAATTTAATAATATACTGCATGTGTGAACCCAAGAGTAGTGAAGTATCTAAAAAGCTTCCTTTCACCTTTAAAAAAAAAAAAATTATTTATTTTTTTTATGATACTGGGGCCTGGGATTGAACCCAGGACCTTGTATGTGGGATGCACTCAACCACTGAGCCACATCAGCTCCCCTCTTTCACCTTTTTTAATGAGGAAAGAGGGAGTGTGTTAGTCAGTGCTCTCTAGGGAAACAGAACCCACAGGAGATATCTGTAAATGGTATGAGATTTTATAAAATTGTCTCATTCAACTGTGGGGATGCACAAGTCCAAATTCCATAGGACAGGCTGCATACCAGGGACTCCGATGAAAGTCCTTGATGAGTTCCCCAGGAAATGATGACTGTCCAAAGTAGAGATGGGAATTCTCTCTCTGGATGCTAAAATCACTTCCCCTTTTAAGGCTTTCAACTGATTGGATGATATGTCACTCACTGCTGATGGCAGTCTCCTCATTGATTGTAGATATAACCAGCCACCTATGCAGTCAACTCACTGATGATTAAAGTCCATGAAATGCCCTTGTATTACAATTAACCCAGTGCTTTCTTGGCCAAGCAACTGGGCACCATTATCTGGCCAAGTTGACACATTAGTCTAACCATCACAGTCCAGCCCTTGTCAAATTCTCAGCCTTACATACCACGTTAAACCATACTTAGTCTCTAAATAAAAATAGTAATAAAAACAATAACAGATATATATGTATATATAGCCTATATATATTAATATATAATATATATATATATTTATTTCTGCCTAACAATATTCAACTGTCCTGTGTACAACTGGAAACACATTAAATCCCTCCAGAATAGGGTGCAAGTCCTTGGGTAATAGTCACTCTTAAACTTGACATCCTTAAATATTACGACATGAAACTGATACAACTTATGTCATATGATAAGGGAAAGGTTAGGGAAGAAAAAGATATTCATTTTATTACATATACAAACATACTCATGATAAAACAAGGAAAAAATATTCATGACTATTGCAGTCCTCGTTTCTGTAACTGGTGACAAGATTAAAGTTCATATTTATTACGACCTTCTTCCACTACCCATTCCATGTTCCCTTTACCCTCAGCAAGCACCTCAGCTGGCTCTGGTTCTTTGCCTGGTAGGGTGACCCAAACTTTCCTTCCTGAAGATTCTGGGCCATGTTAGTCCTGGCTGGATTGGGTTGTTGTAAATTTCCATTGAACTTAATTGTAGGGCATGGTAGTACTAAGAGATGCCCTAGGGAAGCACCCATATTCCAGGCCAAACTCTTCTTTACCTCCATTGTGTCTGTGCACTCCTATTTCCCCTTGATAGTCAGGATCAATCACCCCTGCCAGTACAGTAATTCCCTTCTTTGCCTGTTGATTCAGAGACATGAGGAGCCCAAAGTGGCCAGGTGGCAGTCTTAACTTCCAGTTCAATTGAATCGTTGTTGTGTTTCCTGGTGGAAGCACTCCTCCTTTTGAAACTAAGACCTGTAGACCAGTAGAGCTTAAGGTTTCAGGGACAGAAAGCAAAATTTTTCCTAGTCGATCTCTAGGGGTAATAGTGAGAGGCACCACTCCCATTTCCACCCCTTTGATTCTGGACCTGTGAATCCTGGCTATGGGAGAAACAGCACCATAGAGCAGATACTGATTTGCAGCATACACAGCCTCCTGGAGAACACTGCCCCAGATCTGGAAGGTATTGCCATCTAGTTGGCACCGTAACTGAGTCTTCAAAAGACCATTCCACCGTTCTATCAATCCAGCTGCTTCAGGATGATGGGGAACATGGTAAGACCAGTGAATTCCATGATCATGTGCCCATTCCTGTATATCATTTGCTTTGAGGTGGGTTCCTTGATCAGAAACAATGCTGTGTGGAATACTATGGCAGTGAATAAGACATTTGGTAAGTCCACGGATGGTAGTTTTGGGAGAAGCATTGCATGCTGGGAAGGCCAACCCATAACCGGAATATGTGTCTATTCCAGTTAGAACAAATCACTGCCCCTTCTATGATAGAAGTGGTGCGATGTAATCAACCTGCCACCAGGTAACAGGGTGATCACCTCGGGGAATAGTGCCATATGGGGGGCTGGGTGTGGGTCTCTGCTGCAAGCAGATTGGGCACTCAGCAGTGGCTGTAGCCAAGTCAGCCTTGGTGAGGGGAAGCCCATGTTGCTGAGCCCATGCATAACCTCCATATCTATCACCATGGTCATTTTGTTCATGAGCCCTTTGGGCAATGACAGGAGTGGCTGGGGAAAGAGGCCGAGTGCTAGCCACAGAGCAGGTCATCTTATCCACCTAATTATTAAAATCTTCCTCTGCTGAAGTTATCCTCTGGTAAGCACTAATGTGGGACACAAATATTTTCATGGCTTTTGCCCACTCAGAAAGGTCTATCTACATACCTCTTCCCCAGACCTCTTTGTCACCAACTTTCAAATCATGTTCCTTTCAAGTCCCTGACAATCCAGCCAAATCATTGGTAGCAGCCCATGAATCAGTGTACAAACACACTTCTGGCTATTTCTCCTTCCAAGCAAAATGAATAACCAGGTGCACTGCTCGAAGTTCTGCCCACTGGGAAGATTTCCCTTCACCACTGTCCTTCAGGGACCCCCCAGAAAGGGCACTTTTGGGTGGTAACTGCATACCGTGCACAGCCATCTATAAACCAGGCCCAAGTTTTCCCTTCTCAGTCAACTGATTTTAAGGAACTCCCCAAGAGGCCATAGCTGTGGGCTGGGAAAGAGAAGGTAATGTAGCAGGAGTCGTGATCATGGGTATTTGGGCCACTTCCTCATGTAGCTTACTTGTGCCTTCAGGACCCACTTGAGCCCTATCTCATATATATCATTTCCACTTTATGATGGAGTGCTGCTATGCTCACCCAACTTTATGGTTTGATGGGTCAGACAATACCCAGCTCATGATAGGCAACTCAGGTCTCATGGAAATTTGGTGGCCTGTGGTTAAGTGTTTAGTCTCTACTAAAGCCCAGTAGCAGGCCAAAAGGTGTTTCTCAAAATCTCAAAAGAAGAGTAGTTATCTGCAGAGGATGGCAGGGCTTTGCTCCAAAATCCTAAGAGTTTGTATTGTGTTTCTCCTATAGTCGCCTGCCAAAGGCTCCAGACAGCATCTCTATTTGCCACTGAAACTTCCAGCACCATTGATCTGCTGGATCATATGGCCCACGTGGTAGTGCAGCTTGCACAGCAGCCTGGATCTGTCACAGGGCCTTCTCTGGTTCCAGTCCCCACTCAAAACTAGCAGCTTTTTTGGTCACTCGGTAAATGGGCCACACCCAAATGAG
>JAQZBX010044154.1:0-21443 GCA_029593785.1 Cabassous unicinctus
TTCTATTTTCTTAGTATGGCTCGTAATTTTTTGTTGGTGTTTAGGCATCTGGTTAGGTTGTATTTTACTTAGATGCTCTATCTCTTTCTCTTTTATAGGGTTTTAGTGGCAGGAGGCTGTGAGTTACCACAGCTCTTTGATTTTTGGCTCACCCTTGATTGTTAGGATTGTCCTGCTGGTTGCTCAAAACTGGGCACTGTACCCAGTAACTGGTTGTAGAGTCGTTTCCTAGGGCCTTGGGCAGGGAGGCTATAGAGGCCAGGAAATTCTCTCCTATTTAATTTTCTTATGTGCAGTTCCTTGGTCTGCCAGGAGATGGCACTCGTTGGCAGCGCTCAATTTAATGCCTGGTCGGAGTGTATTTGTTGTGACACAGACCACATCAATGTGATAGAGCTTCCTGTCTGGGGTCCAAGAGCCTTGCAATTCAAACCCTCGGAGACAGTTCTCCAGTCTTCTCTGGCAGCCCCCTCCCTTTTCCCAGCTAGGAAATATTTCCTCTCCCCTCTGAATCCTCGACAATCAGTCCCTGTTAGTAGTGGAGGAGTTTGGGAGGTTTGTTTATCTTTAGCCCCTTGCAGGCTCCAAGGCAAACAATGGTGCAGCCCCACCCGGCCTGGACTGGCTCTCGGGACAGGGCAGACCAAACCTGGGATTCAAAAGCAGGGTCAGCCCCAGGCTCTCTCTCCCCTCTCCTGTGGAGTCCTCAACAATTAGTCCAGGGTAGAAGAGAGGGAGACTGCGAGGGTCAGATTTCTCCAGTCCTTCCTAGGCTCCCAGGGCAAACTGCCGTGTGGAAGGGTCCGTGGGCCTCCACAGCCCAAATTTGCAGGTCAGAACCTGAGTCAGCCTAAGGCTGTGTCCCTCTCTCTCCCCCTTCCAGGAGTGGTAGATCCCTGGAGGCCCCCTTTGTCTGCAGTCACAGGCCCAGAGGCCCGAGAATTCTAAGGAGTGTGGGGGAGGGTCCGGCGGCAGCTGTTTGCAACTCACGGTTCTGTCGTGATTTCTCTCTTTTGTCCCTCTCTCCTCTGGGTGGTGTGCAGCCTTCCCCTGCTGTCCTAAACCCTAGAAGATCTACTTTGGGGCTGTTTCAGCCTGTTCTCTAGCTATTTTTCTGGAGAAGAGATTCCTGCATCTCACTAGTCAGCCATCTTCCCGGAAGTCCGTCAATTAGATTATGACACGCCATGGATGAGTGCAAAGAATTTAAAATAAAATTGAAAAGTGCACCTTAGAATCAATGTAATACAGTATGTGCTAAAATGCATTCTAAAACCGATGCTAACGATATTGTCCCCCAATTTGGATTTTTCATGTCATTGTTTTCATTGATTAACATATGAGTCAGACTCCTGGTTATAACCAGGAACTGGAGAGCTCCTTCTCCACTACTGTCATATGTGCTGTACCTGAGTTGGGGCCATGTCTCTAAGACTGGGGATACAGGTCCTAGGGCCACAGAGCATGAACAAGAAAACTTATTAGCTCTGAACTTTCTTAAACTTTGCTGAAGTCCTGTGACAGGAGCCCAGGTGGCCTGAATCCCCTCCTCAATACCAGGAAAGGGAGGGCCATGTGATGTGATACTGAGGATGATAAAATCTTAAGTAACCTTAAAAAAAAAAAGTCTATGTTAAAAAAAAAAAAGAAAGTATATCAAAGCCCTTATCTTTTTGAGCCTCCAACCTCAAAACTTCTTTTGAAATTAGCAAGGTGGGTAGGTGGCTTGTGCACTCCTAACTGCCAACTGGGGCAGGACTGGTAGTAGAAGCCAAGGAACTTTCCTCTGCACCTTGCTGGTTTTCACACTGAACACAGTAACAGCTATGTCATAAAGATGCAATTTTTTTCCTTTTCAAAAGGAAGCAAAATATGTTCCTATTTGCCCATTCAGATCACCTGGACTTCTTCACATCTCTCCTTGAGAGTCTGTTTTTTGATCCATTGCTTTGAAGGTGTTGACATTGCAACAGATTCTAAACAGCCAGTACTAATTTGAACCAGTGAAGAGCAAGAGTTCTCTCTATGCTCTCCGATTCAGCCAGTCAGGAATTATCTCATGAGGTGCATATGAAATGCTTACCTCATGGGCGTTAGTGAGGGGCAAAGGCAGTGATGGCTGTAAAGTGCTTGATGACTGGGGGTTATTATCTCTTCTAATCCTCATGGCCACGCCTTGCTTGGTGGAGAGGAAACACGCTCTCCTTAAGCCTCAGCTTACGTTGATATAAAATGTGGTGCTTGCAGAGAGATTGTTCAGGGTTAGTTTTCCCTTTATTCAGGGGTTTAAAGACACTCAAGTGACCCAGGTTCAGACTGCATTCAGGCTAGCTAAGGGTGGCCATGGAGCGCTTGGCGCTTTTGTGTCCCAGTCTCTCCCCTTTGCAAACTGACAGGAGGCAAGGCTCTGTTCCAGGCGCCAGGGCTGCTGGGACGAATGGCACTGCCCCCAAGAAACTCAGCCTCAGGCCACTCACGAGCTGGAAGGGACAATTCTCACCAAGTACTGTACAATGTGGAAGACCTAGGTGTTCAGCCATGGGGGATTTGTGTCATAAATTTTGACACCTCCACAGGATGTATTGTATGTAACACTTTAAAATAGTGTTTCTGAAGAATGTTAATGCTCACTGTGTAAAGGTAAGTGGATGTTATAATGTATGTACACTGCAATCTCAATTCTGGACTGAGATAGCAATAGAAGAAAACATAAATAACTGTAGTTATCCATTAGAATTCAGGTGATTTCAATTTTATTTTTATGTTTCTGTATTTATCATATTAAAAAAAAATATTGGGGAGTGGATGTGGCTGAAGTGGTTGAGCCCCTGCTTCTCACATGGGAGGTCCTGGGTTCGGTTCCTGGTGCCTCCTAAAAAAAAAAAAAGCAGGGAAGTGGATGTGGCTCAATCGATAGGGCTCCCGTTAACCATATGGGAGGCCCTGGGTTCACTTCCTGGGGCCTCCTGGTGAGGCAAGCCAGCCTGCGTGGTGCAGTGAGCTGACGCAGCAGGACCCAACAAAGGGAGACAAGCAGACACAGAAAAACACACAGCAAATGGACACAGCGAGCACAAGCATCAGGGTGGCATAAATAATAAATAAAATCTTTAAAAAAAAAAAAAAGCAAATGGAAAAACCAACTCAGGGGAGTTGATGTGGTTCAGTGGTTGAGTGCTGTCTTCCCACATGAGGTCCCAGGTTCAATCCCCCACCCCAGTACCTA
This sequence comes from Cabassous unicinctus, assembly GCA_029593785.1. Classification (NCBI taxonomy): domain Eukaryota; kingdom Metazoa; phylum Chordata; class Mammalia; order Cingulata; family Chlamyphoridae; genus Cabassous; species Cabassous unicinctus. Next base: position 3,227 of record JAQZBX010044154.1, read on the forward strand.
AAAAAAAATAAATAAGTGTATAATGTTTAAAGAATCAAGATTGTGTATGTGTGTGTGTGTGTGTTTAACCCTTCAGAACATCATAGGCAGCCTTCTTACCTGGGGATCTCTGTTTTGGTGGGTGCTTGATGGTTCACATAGTTTTTTTTTATTTCTTCCCACCCCCTCGTTGCTTTTCACTTGCTGTGTCTGTTCGTCTTCCCTGTTTCCTTCGGAGGCACTGGGAGCTGAACCCAGGACCTCTGATGTGGGAAGTGAGGTGCCTAATTGCTAGAGCCACCTCTGCTCCCTACTTTGTTGTGTCTCTCATTGTTTTTCCTCCCCACATCTCTTGTTGCATCATCTTGTTGCATCAGCTGGCCGTGCCTGCCTGTCGCGTCAGCTCACTGTCTTCTTTAGGAGGCACCAGGATCCAAACCAGTGACCTCTCACGTGGTAGGTGGGAGCCCAGTTGCTTGAGCCACATCCGCTTCCTGCTCACATAGATTTTTGTTGTTTAAGTAGGACAAAGGAACTATAAAGAAGTTATGGTTTGGCTTTTTGCTCCCTACATACAATTTAAATAGCATGAAATAAATTCTTGATTAAAAAAAAAAAAGTTGTTGCCACAATAACGGGGACTTAACAACCTAACGTATCAAGGACAGGAAGTCAGAACACCTGGTTCTGATCATCACTTTCACTAACTCGGTGACCTTGGACAAGCAACCTATCCTTTAGGATCTTGTGACTCCAAGTGTAGTTCCTGGACCAGCAGCACTGACATCTCCCCGGGAGCTTGTTGAAAATGCAGACTCTGGGCCCCCACCCCAGACCAATACGAATCTGTAGCTTCCAAGAACTACAGGTGATTGGTATAAATCTTAAAAGTTTGTGAAGTCCTAACTAATGAGCCTGTTTCCTCCATGGTCAAATGGGGATGGTACTCCTGACCTGAATACCTTGCAGGGTTATGATGAAGAGCAGATAATAAATGCACATAAACATGATTTTAAACTGAAAAGTATGGTGCAAATGCCGAGAATTAAAATGTCTTCCAATGTGAAAGACAGGGAATGGTAATTGAGTTATTGTACAAAATGCTTCTTGGTAATGGTAATCACTGAAATGAGACTAGAATTATTTTTGCTCATGATACTCTAATATTTTTTTCCAGATTATGACCTGTCAAAGATGAAAGACTTCATCAACCAGCAAGCTGATGCTTATGTGGAGAAAGGCATCCTTAATAAAGAAGAAGCTGATGCCATCAAGCGCATTTACAGTAGCCTGTAAAAATGGCCAAAGATCCAGGAGTCTTTTGGCTGTTTGAGAAAACATAATATAGCTTAAAACACTTCTAAATCTGTGATAAAAGTTTTTGACCTAAGGTTTATTAGAAAGTGCTGAAATTGCAGTAGTTAGCCTTGTAGACTTGGTTAAGACATAGCTTTCTTGCCATAAAAAACAAACAAAAAACAACTATCTGAAAAGTAAAGTTGAATGTGAGCTGAGACTTTGTATATAGAATCCTTATTTCCTCAACATACATTTCACCATCAGAGATATCCTCTTTGGAAAAGCTTCTAATAGACTCAACTTTTAACTTAACCCTCTTCCCATGGTCACACACGCAAGCACTCCTTGAAGAATAAAGGGGGTTCTTGGGGCGGGGCAAGTCACCTCATGGAATTACGTCTGTTAAGATATTTCGTTTCACTTTTGGGAGTTGAAATAAATTCATATTTCCTCAAAGTTAAAAGGAGAGCCATCTGCTTTTTCAGCTGCCTTTTTAGCTAGCTGTTTCTCAGGCCCAATGGACACCAAGAGGAACTGAAAAATGGGCACAGGACTTACTGGATTTATTAACAATTTCCCCCACTCTTGACATTTCCTATTAGTGAGTTGAGACACCGAGTTTGCTTATAGAGGGGGATAACTATGTACTCTTCAAAACAAATGAGTCATAACACTATATAAAGCAAGGTAAAAAATTCACACCAAATCTAGTTATCAAAACTGGATTGATCTAAGCCTAAAAAAAGTTCTCATCTGACAGCAGGAGGACCAGGTCATGGGTAGAAATAGAGTGTAAAAATCATTCCCTTTTCTGTGAACCAAAGCTGGTAGATGAGCTTCCCTGAAGGAAAAGGTTCATGAGCTTCTGGTCCTTGCAACCCGTTTCTCAGCCACCACCACCAACACAGCCCTGAGGTCCTCTTCAAATGTTAATGGTCAATGTTCCTAAACCAAAGAATGGTTTGAAAATGTATTACTCAATGTAAAATTAATTCCACATTTTCCTAAATCTTTCCATTTAAAATAGCAAAATTAACATAGTGCTTTATGGACTAGCTGTCACAACTTCAAATGGCCTTCTGATACCTTCTGATGCCCTCTTGAATGCCTTTTAGTGGGGACTGCAGAACTCACAGAGCAGCTGTAAGAGGCTGCTTTTCAGGGGTAGGAGACCACTGCTTCTCCTCCCCATCCTCTCTAGAGTTGCAAAAACAAAAACCTGACACACAAAACTGAACTCACTTGATATGTTCTAGAGAAGCCAGTACTCATTGGTGAGTGGTAAGGAACTAAAAACGTCTTTGCCCAAACTACACTTGCCTAAGAACAACGAATCAGACTGTTTTGATGAGGTCATCTTTCATAACATGATCCACTCTGCTTCGCCCATGTCCTTCAGTCCCAAAAAGCTGCTTCTGTATTGGAGAAAATAAACTGGCTGTCACTAAGGCATTTTATCCATTCACTTTTCTATAATTTATCTAAATATCTATGTGGCACTTTGAAAAATAAGACATTTATTTAGGGAATGTACTGGGTTGAATAGTGTCCCCCCAAATTCATATCCACCCAGAACCAGTGACTGTGATTTGGAAATAGGTTAAGATAAGGACATATAGAATTAGGGTGAGCCCTGATCCAACATGACTAGTGTGCTTGTAAGAAAGGGAAATTTGGACAGAGACAGACAGACACGCACAGGGGAGAGAATGTCACGTGACGATGGAGACAGATTAAAGGGATGTGTTTACATGCCAAGGAACGCCACGGTTTTCCGGCAGCCCCCAGAAGCTGGGAAAGAGGCACGGAGTAGGGTCTCCTTCAGAGCCCCCAGAAGGAGCCAACCCTGCTGACACCTTGATTTTGGACTTCTAGCCTCCAGAACTGTGAGACAATATATTTCTGTTGCTTTAAGCCACCCAATTTGTGGTACTTTGTTAAGGCAGCCTGAGGAAACTAAGCCGTTAGTGTACCATTTAGCCTTGAGGGTTGAATACATGTAATTCTGGCTCTGCAAGCTCTGCTGCATTAACACTTAAGGGCACATATTTCCTGCCTGACAGAACTGGAGGAGCTAGATGGGGAGGAGGAAAATGATGAAGGAGCAGAGAAAAAAGGGAGAACCACAAAGTTCCAAGCTGGATCCCTTTTTTGCCCCACGGAAAGCAGACTCCTTGGGGATGTTTGAGAAGGGGAAAAAGCCTAAAGATTTATTTAACCTGGCAGTTAAACAGAAATTGAGACCAAAAATATTTAATTATAAATGATATATTGCTTTACGTTATTGCAATAAACCATCTAGGTAACAAAGGTAAGACAAATTACGAGAATAAAAACCCAGTACTCAATTCAAATGAGCACCGTAATTGCAAAGCAGTTACAGGGTATGTAAAGTGACTTGTCAATGAAATCTAAATTAGAATTCACCAATGTTGTCACATTATGGTATTACTTATTCTTTTGATCATACACCATGTTTCCACTGTATCTGAAACACAACAGGTCAAATGTGAAAATAACTGTAATTGATTTGATTTTAAAGTATTGAAACTTTTTTTCAAAATTGCTTTTATAATAATAAAAACCATTTAAGTGAGGGAGAAGCTATTACCATTTCAAAAAAATAACTTAAACATCAATATTTTCCCGTTTTTTAAAAAATTGAAGACTCATGTATGAAAACATAGTTTATTTCCTCATCCAGACTTTTGTAGTTTATTTTTACAAAATAGCTGACAAAATTTGGTGTTTTATATTAAGTCAGAATATGTAATACATATTGAAATATATAGTGCATAAGTTATTATAAACACAGCAGATTCAGCATCACTTAAACAGCAACCATGTTTGCCACGTAATTAGGATTTCATCAGGAGATAAACACATTTTATTTTGAATATGCAAATAGTCTTTAATGCTTTATTTTAACCAGTATTTACAAAAGCTAGTCTAAAAACCACAACCACCTGTGCAAAAGCCATAAGCTTTAGGATACAAATTTGCTAACATGCCGTAATAAAAGACTTAAAATTATAGAAAGCCAGAGAGAGTGAAACATTTCAGTGCAATTACAGTAGGTGGAACTACTTAATTGTGGATTTTAAGATAGATGCTATGGGAATCCAAAAGACATGCTTTTGAATCTTCAGTTTTTGGTTTTTTAATGATCCAACCATTTCCTGATCCAAGCTGGAATTATGCCTCTTAATCATCTAATTGTGATAGAGGGAAGTTGCATAGGGACTGTCTTCATCTCTGAAAAAAAGAAATACAGTATAAATGAGTGTTTTAAAACTGTATTCAGAAAACTAATATATATACTTATTATACAAGCTAGTATTCACTTAACAAAGAAGGGCAGGAGTACATGAACTTATAAGTACTGTGCATTCCTTGAAAGTTCTATCAAATGTAAATATTTATTAAAGTATACCTTATTGTCTCCATGTTGCTGGTGTTTTCAGTTATTGGAATAAAGAATCATATTCTATATATTTATATTAGTTATAGTATATAAGTTAATTATATTTTTATATGTTTTTATTCTACCTATTTCCCAAAGGGTTTGAGGTGCCTACAATGACAGGTATATACAGAATAAGATGAATAAAAGAGAAATAAAAAATCAAGACTTTAAGGAAAGGAGAAGGAAACAAAATTATTAACCATAGGATTTATTACAGTAGTTATACCTGAGCATCAATTTTAGTTGTGAGCTTCCTAGTAGCCAGGGCAAAAAAGGCAACACAGTAAATTGTGCCATTCTTGAAATCATAAAGAAGGAAATCAGTAGGAGAGGAAGGTTTGCCCTTGTACCAAAAACAAAAAACATAAAAGGAAAACTCCACACACACACAAAGTTCACATGAGCTCTTCTTTTCTGAGGAAGTTCCAGAAAACAAATAATGGACAATGTCTTTGACAAATTTTATAAGGATTGGTATTTTACAAGTATTCTCTAGGGCATTGCTTCCCTTGAAGGTGTCAGCTAGATGCCTCTACTTGGTTGTTATCCAGAATTCCTAGCTAGACAGTTATGCTATTAAAGTAAAAAAGCAAACTTTTAAAACAAATAACAGATAAAAGCATTAAGACAGTTAAAGGCTTAGCAGAATGCAGTAGCTCTGTTTAGAGTTCATATATTTAAAATACCACTCTAGAATTAAAATACAATTTTTAAAGCAAAAGGAAGGAAGGGAGGGAGGGACGGGGAAAAGAGGAAAGAAGGAAGAGAGGAGATGGGAGGGGAGGGAGGAAAGGTGAAAGATTTGGCCAAGCAAGGGCATTTTAAGAATATTCAGCCTCTGACATTTTTACCAGGCTTTTTAAAAAATTTTATTTTATTATTATTTTTTTACCTGCTCTCTTCTTTTAGTTTCTTGGCTGCCTGTGTTGATAACTTTATCCGCAAGTCTAGTCTCTGCAGGAAATCTCTAGCTGATACTTCCTCGGGCTGTAAAGGCTGAACGTTGGATTCCTGAGGACTGGGAGGAGGTAGGTCTTCCCCAGCCACCACTGGCTGTTTTTCAAGAGAAAGACCGCTACCAACAGTTTCCTTTTCTGGAGAATCAATTGAGTTAAGTCCATTAAACAACAAAGGCTTCTCTGATATAACCGGGATATTCAGTGTTTTCTTCAGAAATATACAATCATTGGTAAACAGTTTATTTGCCCTTTTTATCTGCTCCATCTAAAATTTAAAAAAAGGAAACAATGAGTTACATCTAACTAAATCCAGGAGTAGCGTTCATCATACAACACAGAATTAAAAATATTCACGAATGAAATGTGCACAATGCATTTGAGATTCTTAATTCAGGTTTGGTCACTTCCCCAGAATCCTCCAGTTATTTCAAGACATGTCAGGAAATTCTGTTTCCCAATTTTAAAAAAAGAAAAACTAAAGTTTTCCCCCCACTATATTATTTCTCCTACAAGAAAGCTTTTATGAACACTGGCAGCTTTAAATCCCTGAAGTTTAAAAATGTAGAATTTGTAGCACTTATTTTAAAAATTCCATTCTTTGCTAAACATTTCTATTATCTGATTTTCTAAAACTTACTATTGCCGCTATTTTACTTATGGAGTATGCTCTTTGTATCTAAAATTGTGTTTGGTGAATATAATGGATACAGGAGGTGATACAGACGTAAGTACAACCAGCATGAGGGTGTGCTGGGGCTGCAGTCATTAAGAAAGGCCTCAGAGGTAGGATTCTGGTGTTGATTCTTTTAAGATGGCCCTTGAAGAATGGGTAGAAATGGGACAGGTAAGGAAAGGGCGTGGGGAGGCACTTTACTTTCAGTGTCTCATCCCATCCTTTTTACCCTATGGAGGCAATATTTGTAGTTCCACTTTACAAATAAAAGAAACAAAGCTCATAGAGATTATGTAACATGGAATCATCATATAACTGGCAGATGGAGAAGCTAGGGTTTAATACAGGTTTCTATAACCTCAAACTCTTTCATAGTCTATGGAACCTTCCTCCAAATCAGAGATGGGGAAGGGAAGCAGGAAAGGGGGTATGGATTTCCATTTAACCTTCACAACAGTCCTCTAATCTAGATATTATGTTACAAATGAAGACTCAAGAGAGTTAAGTGGCATGCTTAATCCACAAGGCTAGTAAGTGCCCCCAAGGACTCTATGCCAGTTCCCAGCCTGCTGGAGAAATGTCTATTCTTAGGTTCTTCACGCTGTATTATATATACTATGTCCACAAACTTCTCCAACCAACCAGCCTGGGAGTTCTTTTATCATCTCTGCATCCCCAGCACTTAGAAAGATGGTAGGCAAATCAGTGACTGCTGCTGGATTTAAATACAATTGAAAAAAGTGGATAAGAAAAGGAGAAAAAAGCAAGGGGATTAAAAATTGTTTCATATTCATCATGTGCCAGACATCATGCTAGCCACTTTACATACAGTAGCATCTAACATTCACCACAACCCTTCCTTGTGAGGTATGTAACTGAGGGTGAGTGTGCAAAAGCTAAGCACACAGACTTTGGAATCAAACAGACCTGGTTCAAATTTCAACTCGACCAAGACGAATTGTATGGAATTGTATGAACGTGAGCGTATTAATTTCACGGAGCTTGCTTCCTCACTACACTTCATAGAGGAGTTGTTAAGCGTTTATACACACATCCACATAGAAAATGGGTTTATGTGTGTCTGTAAGACAGGAAGTACTTAGCAGAGTGCCTGGCAGTAGAAGAACGTTACTACTCTCAATTTTCCAGTGAAGAAATTTAAGTGCAACAGGGTTAATTGATTTGACCAAGGTCATACAGCTTCTTAAATATCTGAGCTGGGACTCCTGAGCTCAGTTCTGCCTGTCTCTAAAGTCCATATAATGTCTGGATTAAAAGTGCGTGACTAGTGAGACTGAATTATGGGGAGACTTTAATGCCCAATAGATTCTGAATGGAAAAATTAGATTTCTACTTCAAAGGGACTGCAAATACAAGTCAAATAAATGACCCTGTTCTTCCTGCTTTCTTATTATAAGCTGAATCCATACAAATAGCCCATTTAAAGCTCTTTTTTTTCCTTTTTAAAAAATATTATGTTAAAGAAAAGAGATAGGGAAGATGAACTTCTCTATTTTGGCTTCTAGTTAAAGGAGAAGGCAAAGGAGGAAGGGAGGGAAGGAGAGTAAGAATGAGAGAGCATGAACATGGGCAGGTGCATTTTAGAGACAAAAGTAAAATCTAAAAAAAGTCAAGTATGTCTGGCACTAGTTTAGGGTTAATTTTGGGAGAATTAAATAAATAATATGCATAGCATGTTCTGGTATATTCCATTCTGCCCTAAGGACTCCTAGTCTTGGCCACCCAGCAGCCCCCTCCTTTCTCTCTGTTGGTGCACACACTTACAATAGCATTGAGCGCCCCTGGCTCCAGAAGGCCAGCATATGACTCATCCCTGCTCTTTGGAGCATCACAGTGCCCTGGCTTTCCTGATAGATCACAATTCCATATTGGAACTACTCAGATATGCAGGTCTGAGAGACAAGGTCCTCTGGGTTTTTGTTTGTTTGTTTTGTTTTGTTTTGCTGGAAAGACATGGGCCTGGAGCTGATGGCAACCATCCTCCTCATGGGACCTGAAAACAAAGTCACCTTGGAGGAGAACATTTGGGCCTCTGGATCAAAGCCTGAAGCCAGAATGCCCATGAACCTTTCAGGTCCAAAAGTCCATTTTGGGGTTTTTGTTTGTTTTTGGTTGTTTTCTGGCTTAGGCCAATTTGAGTTGGGTTTTCAGTCACTAGTAAATGAAAGAGCCCTCACTGATACTGTGCCCTTTGAAATGCTTATTGGCAGGAGCCTACCCTTGCTAATAGGAATTGCTCTCTGGGGATAATGAAGACAGGAATGCAAGACAGAAACAGAGGGGAACTGCAGGATCTGAATGAGTAGCTGAGGCAGGGCTGGAGGCAGACTGCGAATTCCTTCAGGGCAAGAACTGTTATTTCTATAGTCTCCCTGGGTTGGACAAAGTTCTTATACGTGCTAAGTGCTTAGGGTGGAAGGAAGGAGGGATAGATACAGGTCAGAGGCCCAGGCACAGAAGACAACCCAGGGAAATAACTAGAAAGAGGTAGCAAGTTGTTTGTCCAGCTGATTATTTTCCTTCTGTCCCCACTCCACACCCAATCCATTCCCCACTTTTTTTTTTTTTAACTTGTTCTTATTAGATAAGTTGTAGGTTTACAGAAAATACAGAGTTCCCATGTACCTGCCCGCATTTTTAACATTTTGCATGTGTGGTATGTTTGTTACAAATGATGAGACAATATTATTATAATTGTACTATTAACTATAGTCCACAGTTTACATTAGGGTTCACTGTGTTGTACAGTCCTATGTTTTTTTTAGACAAATCAATTTTATTGATACATATTGATAAAGCATACAATTCATCCGAAGTGTACAATCAATGGTATTTGGTATAATCACATAGTTGTGCATTCCTCACTTCAATCATTATTGGAGCATTTTCATTATTTCAATAATAATAATAAACAAAAAACAGACAAACAAGAAAATTATCCACCTCTCAATCTCTCTATGCTTCTCTTGCTGTACATAGCTGCTACTTCTGTCTATTCATGCACAATTATTTATTAAGAAGTTTTATTGAGCTATATTCACATAGCATACTTAGTTTTTATTCTAGCAACATATATACTACCTAAAATTTCCCCTTTTATTAAACATTCAGATATATATAATTCAATGGTGTTAATTACATTTACAATGTTGCGCTACCATCACTTCTACACGTTACCAGAACTTTTCCATCACCCCAAACAGAAACTCTGTACCAATTAAGAATTAATTCCCCATTCCCTACCCCCACCCTGACCCCTGGTAACCTATAATCTAGCTTCTGACTCTATGAACTTACTTATTCTAATTATTTCATATCAGTGAGATCATACAATATTTGTCCTTCTGTGCCTGACTTTTTTCACTCAACATTATGTCTTCAAAGTTCATCTATGTTGTAGCACATATCAGAACTCCATTTCTTTTTACGCCTGCCTGAATAATATCCCTTTGCATGCATATACCACATTGTGTTTCTCCATTCATCAGTTGATGGACACTTGGGTTGCTTCCATCTTTCAGCAATTGTGAATAACGCCACTATGAACATCGGTGTGCAAATATCTGAGTCCCTGATTTCGATTATTTTGGGTATATTCTTTCAAGTGACTCTTCTTGAGCTGGTTAGGAACCTCAGGAGAGGCTGACCTCTTAAGAAGTGTGTTACCCAAGTGCCCTTGTCCTCTGAATTCCAGCTGATATTCCAAGAGAAAGCTCCAGCAGAAGACTCTGGTGGTTACATTCCTCTATGGCCAGTTCCTATCAAGCAGCCCCTCCTCCAAGGCTCCAGCCTCACCTCTTCAAGCCTAGGGGAAACAGCTACTTCACATCCCTTGGTTCCCTGGACCCTGCTCACACTTGGGTAAATGTACCCTTATTAAGCTCTCCTTGGCCATACCCTTCTGAGCATGGTATCTGTCTGTATTCTGCTAGGATCCTGACTGATAATTCTGATACAATAGAGCAAGGCAGGTCACCAAAGCCAGTCAAGGGGCCAGTGACACAGAGCACAAAACAAGATGACTGAGTCTAAGGCTGGGGTGCAGGCAGAGTCCATAGGGAGTGAAGGGCAGGGCTCCCCCTGGCTCTTTTAGTGGTCTACTATGGACTCATTGATACAATTGCCTCTTTAACTAGTCTATGAGCTTCTGGAAGTCAAGGACTGTGTCTTACTCATCTCAGTATCACCAGCAAGCATTTAAGGTGTATGTTAACCCTGGAGGGCCTTAAGGATGACACATGGGATGCCAGCATCAAAGACAGTAGGATAACCAGGCAAAGTCAGTGCCCAGGTGAGTACCAATCTAAGGAGAAGGGCAGATTTGAGTCCCAAGGTACAAACAGGTATATGAATTTAATATAATGTAGTAGTTTAATATAAGCACCAGCTCTGGAGCCATTTGAACTTTCTGGGTTCAATTCTTGGCTGTACCACTTTCTAACCATTCACGGTTTTCTTATCTGTAAAGTAAGGAAAATACTAGTACCTTCCTCACATTATGGTTTTTGTGAGGATTAAATGAATTAATTCATGGAAGCATTTAGAACAATTCTTGGCACAGAGGAAACACTCAAGAATGTTAGCAATTATTATTAAATTTGGTCATAAGTGAGAAAGCAAAGGTAAGGGTGGATCCTGACATGCATTCAGCAAGTGAGAAAGAAGGGAGGTGGGAATTTTTCTTCCAGTAAAAAATGTTTTTCCCACAAAATGAGAATATATAAAGAAAATTTCATATAAGGAAATTTAGATGAATAACTTGATATGCTTCACTGCCCTGAGGTGTGAGTTTTAAGGATTTTTTCCAAAAGTTAATGAATTTGAACTTATTTTGTTCCTGACAAGCAATGGATTGGAACAATTGTGAAGGTTCCAAATTCTGATACCTGTAGTAAAGTGAGGAATGAAAACAGCCATGCAAAGAGCCAGAAAAAAGTCACTCCTGTCAGAAAGAACATCTACACATGCCCCAAAGCAAGAAGAGTCACATGGCTTAAGTGCAGGGCCTGAGGAGCAAGCTGCAGATCAAGCAGGGCCTTGGATGCCAAGATAAGGAATTTGGATTTTATTTGAAATGTGATGAGAAGCCATTGGAGGATCAAGGAAGGGAGTGATCTGATAACAGTCAAAGATCATTCTGGCAGCTCTGTGAAAAAATAGATTGGCAGGAAAGAGGCATTAGTGGAAACAGGAAACAAGAGGTGGTGGATTATCCAGAACAGTGAAAAGATTTTTTTTTTCCTTATTTTGCTCTGAAATATTTTATTCTTCTATCTGAACATAGATGGGTCCAATGTTTTGGGAACTTTATCTTGCATTAAAAAAAAAGTCATGAGTCACCTCAAGGAGGAGCTGGAAAACTCTACACCTTTCCCATCAGCCCTCTGTTCAACATTTTCTAATACCCAATTAATGTTGAGAATATAAAGTGTGACCTTTTCAAAGTGATGCAGAACTACCCTCTGCATCTTAGGAGTGGGGGCGGGGGTTGGGGGGAAGTATAGCAATCAAATGCTTTCAATTCAAAAGTCTCTCCTTACCAGGATTGAAGAACATGATTCAATGAAATATAAATTTACTGTCTGGTCTCAAAGAAACAGATCACAGAATAAGTAAAGGAAAAATTAAAAGGGTGGCCACAAGGTCCACCATGGTAGCACAAGTGCCAACAAAAAATTAAAACAACTGGTTTAAAATTACTCCCTTGTAAATACATTTTGTAAGGGTAAATTTACTTTGAGGGGAATTCACAAAACGTTTTTAAAGGAAAAAAAAAGGTGTCTCAACAGCAGCTGCTGAAAGCAACCACTTTTCAAAATAGCCCACCTGCCTAACTGTGACTATAGTACTCAAAACTTCTTTACCTTCCTCTCCATTCCTTAAAAAAAGACCAGACCCTCCCCAAACATTTCAGAATATTTTCATATACATACATGACTCTCATTTGGTTATAATTATCATCATTCTACAGAAAAGAAACAGACTTAAATATTAAGTGCTTCTTCCAAGATGTCCTGGTAAGTGCTGGATTAACTCTCAGAGCTGTTTCCTATTAAATTCTAGGTGTTGCTGGCAATAAATGTGCTAATGGGAAAGGATTTTTTTTTTCTTCACCACACTAGGCCTAGGAAGAACACAAGAGATTCCATTTATATGAAATGCCCCAAAAGGCAAATCTACATATTGGAAAGAAGATTTGTGGCTGCCTGGTGCTGGAGAGAGGAACAGGAGTGACTGCAATGGGCACGAGGTATCTTTCCAGGGTGAAGGAAATCTTCTCAAACTGGACTGTGGAGATGGTTGCACAGCTCTGTAAATTTACCAAAAGTCACTGAATTGCACACTTCAGTGAATTATTGTGGTATGTAAAGTATACCTCAAGACTTTTTAAAAAAAGAATACATGAGAATCCCTTAAAAACCCAAATCACTAAAGGCTATGTTAACATCTCTCACCAGAGGTGGTCCTATTTACGGGCCTCTTCCCTTTGAACTGCAAGGGTCAACAATTTCCACCAGAAGCACGGTTAAAGCTATAAACATTAAAAATTTACATACACAAGTTTCTAACTCACAACCCCCCTAAAATGACAATCATTTCACCTTTTCTCAGCAGGGTTACTTTTGTCAGGGGAAATGTTAACTTAAAAAAGGGCTTGGCTTAGCAGTTAATTGGAGGAGAAAGAGAAGACCCTGGGAATAAAATTAGACAGGAAATGACTAAGGGCATGGGGCTATTTGGCCTCTGGAGAGGGGAGAGGACAGACAAATTGCTTGGGGTTAGCAAAGAGACTCAGAAGAAGTATATGCAAATAATAGGTTTCCCTTGCAGTCTCCTCCCCACTTTCAGTTTCTGTACCATTGTTTTCTGGATGTTTTTCCAGGGTTTCCAAACAAAAAGTTCACAGTGGCTGCCTAGAGCTGGCCAATTTCCTCCAGAGGCATGAATCCAACTGGGAGGAGCCAGGATCAAGGGAAAAGCAATAGCTAAATCTAGAATACTGGCTGAGGGAAGGGCCTTAACGTCTCAGTGGAGAATAACCACAACCAGGGAAATTCCTGCCCAGGCAAGTTTACATCTGAGATTTGAATTGTATTTAATAGTTTCTCAACCTAGCCCAAAGAGATTGTTTCCCAGAATCACTTTCTCAAATGCCTCTTACTCTGATAGAGATGCCCAAACTTAAACCTGTATTTAATTCATTGCTGGTGGAAGGGAAGGAAACAAACACCAACAACCAGTAAGGGCAGTTGTTTTTTGTAGGTTTGAAAGCTGGCCTCAAACCACATTGTGTTGTACAAGTCATAAGCAGGATGCACCATTTCATTCTGTCCCTACCCGGGGCCCCATTTCAGGGCTTGCTCACCTCCAGGGCCCAGGGATTTCATACTGGCCAGCCTTTCCTGTGGAAGATCCACCATGTACCAAGCTCCAGGCTAGGCATGGAAGATGCAAAGATGTATCAGACAAGTCCCCTTGCTTCTCAAATAGTTTACAGGCTAATAACTCACCATGAATAAAAAGAAGACAACATGCAAATATTATCTCATAGCCCCAGCATCTAGCATAGGACCTCAAAGAAACCAGGCTCAGTAGGCTAAAATAATAATAACAAGGAATGCCAGTTATTAATGACAATATAGTTTCACATTAAAAAAAAAAAAAAAAAAAAAAAGAATGGAGGAAAAGGGTCAGAAAGATATTTTTAAAAGTTACTGGCAGAAGAACTGCGTCCACCAGGCCCATCAAGTGTCACACCTGGCCAGGTTCTTCAACCTCCACATTCATCCTTCCTAAAGAGGACCTTCCTGGATCCCTGCGTCCATCGCTAGGCTAGAGATACTCAAATTTAACAGTGAACAAATAAGCAGTAAATTTATAGTTTATCAGCAAATCATCAAAAACCCAACTTCTTACTACCTCCTTCTCTACTGCTTTGGTAGAGCCTCCATCCCATCTGGATGCAAAAGCCTCCATCCTATCTGGGGCTTGGTGCTTACCCTCCTACAATCTATTCTCAAAACTTCAGTCAGAGTGATCTTTTTAATACATAAGTCAGACCATGTCACTAGACTGTTCAAATCCCTCTGAGCTGGCTTCCCAGCTCACTCAGAAGAAGCCAATATCTTTACAATGACCTTCAAGGCCCTACATGATCTGGTCCAAATACACCCCCTTGCTTACTAAGCTCCAGCCACATTGTCCCTAAAATGTGTCATGTATTCTCCCACCTTGGGACCTCTGCATTTCTCTAAGCCCCTGACATCTCACCACCTACTCCTTTCAACAAAAATGTAAACATGTTATAGATTATCTCTGCAGTCAATATTAGAAATTTGACTCACTCAACTTCTTTCTGTTCAAACACTTCTGCCTTTTTAGCTCCCAACTAAAATCTCAATTTACAATGACTGAATTCACTTGCAAGAATATCACTTTGCTGTTGTGCTAAGTATTGTCACTGTACTGGAGAAGTCTCTAAAAATTTCATCAACTATAGTTCAAAGCATAAAGTATATATTTGTAATAAACCAAGGGTGATACCCTCCTCCCCCTAGAAGACATCTGACAATGTCTGGGGACACTTTGAGATTGTCACATCTTGGGGGTAGGAGTAGGGATGCTACTGGCATCTACTGGGTAGAGGCCAGAGACACTGCAACATCCTACAAAGCACAGGACACAAAAGAAATGGTTATCTAGTCCACAATGTCATTAGTGCTGAGGTTAAGAAACCCTATTACAGACTATCTGTGACTATAGATTATAGTTCACAATCCATTATACTTGAATTTATCTTAAAATCAAGTTTTTATTTTAAAAAAGTAATGAAAAGCCTGATTTATACCTTAACTTTAAAGGGAAAAAGGTGATAAGAAGATATGAGTAACATGATCTATATTGAGAAAACAGGGTTTAGAAAGCACTTGATCAAAGATGGAGAAATGCAGTGAGCAGATGTTTAGGAGCTATAAGCAACTCAAGAGAGACCACAGAGGGTTGTGAGTCCCAAAGAGATTGCTGTGGATAGGGCCAGGGTAATAGCACGTCCCCAGATACCATGGATTCCTAGGTGCAGTGACCCTGGCCTCGTATGTAAGATGTACAGAAACCAGACAGAAGAGGCCTCCCTTCTTCAGTGACCAGGAAGATGAGAGCGCTCTCAATAAGATTAGGATAAAAATAAGGGTGAAAGTCAGAAGTAATGTCCAGATAAAATCAAATGCTTTATCATTGTTCTAATTCAAACTGGTCTCAATGAAAAATCATAGTTATAAAATATACTTATCTCTCTTTTCTGTAAAAAGATTAACCCCTATCTTCTAGGCTTACTGTAAAAATCAAAATTAAATAAGATCAAGATTGAACAGGACAAATGCCTGCAGCAGGCATTCAGCAGAAGGTGGCTACTGTTATTTCTCCACTCTGCGTTCCTCTGGCTCTGACCCAAGCCAAGACCCATTAATGCTTTGGGGAACTGTAGGTCTATGTTCACATTTAAAGAGCTCTCAGGAAGGTCGAATGGGGCTATTGGACTATCCAAGGCATGACAATGTCATTACACACCTCACAGCAAGACCCCTGATTTCAAAAGTTTAAACGAGAGAAGGACCTGATGGGTAAACATATTTGCTCAAATGTGCAAAATAGATTATTCAGTCTCTGCCATTCAGTCTGAGAGGCCAGAAAGAGTTTCAGTATAAGAGAAAGATATAGATAAGATCATCTTCCCATTGCTGTCTAAGGTGCTTCAGAAAAGAACATCAAAAAATTGATACAGAATTCAAGTAAAAAGGCCATCAACACAGCTCAAAGTTAATTATAAGTAATTTTAATGAAACAATTGGTTCCCTAAGGTTTCTGTGTTCTTCCAGAGGTGTAATGTAATATGCCCAAGACCCACAGGCTTATAAATTTATAATAAAGATAGTCCTCCAGCTCACCTAGACCACAGCTCTTGGCTGCTGCTTAGCGACAGGTGTCACATTCACAGTTGCCAGAGAGCCCGGGGGTGTAATTTTACTTCTAAATAAAGATGCATAATGAATAGAACCAGAACCATCCAGAAGGTACAACTGTACCCTTCCTGACTCATAACAGGACTTGTTTATACAGAGAAGAAAATTCTCTGTTCAAGTCCACACCTCAGTTCGGCTTTGAGTAAATATATAGTAGTGTGATCAAGACTGAAAATTGGGTGACTGTGGCTCCCAGGGGTGCCAAAGCCTTGGTCCTCTTTGGCCTTCCTCACGCGACAGATCTGGTCCTTGTCTGGGCAGGGCACCCCGGAACTCTACCTGGGGAGGGCGCCTGGGCCTTGGCGGCCCGCCCTCTGGCTGCAGGACTAGGTTTGGCGACCACGGCAGTTGTCAGCCACGCGTGCTGAGGGCGCGCTGGGGGCCGAACCGCCCGGGGGAGGATGGATGGCTGCCTCTTCCCACGCCCCTATGCCCCGCCGCCGCCAGACCCGGCAGCGGCGCCGCGCGGTGCTCACCGTGACTCCGTACTTGAGCGCGATGCCCTGCAGCGTGTCGCCGGCGCGGACCCGGTGCTCCACATAGCGCTCGATGACGCCGGCGCTCAGCGGCGCCCGCACGCTGGCCGTGCTGCCGTATGAACGGGTCTTGGTGCGGGCCAGGCTCAGGGACAGCTCGGCCTCCTCGGACTCGGAGCCTGAGCGCGAGCGCGTCGGCGGCGACGGGGCCAAGGCTGAGGGCCGGGGCGCGCGGGGGGCACCATCCCGCAGGGACAGCGCGGGCGAGGAATCCGCCATGAGTCCTGCAGAGGCAGCCAGCTAGGCAAGCTCGCCAAGGGGGCGGTGCCTCCTCTGCCGCCGCCGCCGCCTCTTCCTCCTCACAGGGGCTGCGGGCCGCGGTACCGCGGGGGCGGCGGGCTGGAGGCTGCGTCGGGGAGCTGGGGGCCCGGCATGATCGGCACCTCCCTTCTCTGCGTCCTGCCTTAGCCGGGCGCCTGCGGGAGAGGCTCACCTGCAGGGAAAAGAGGAAAACGAGCTTCCGTCGCTGCCGGGCGGACCGCCGCCTTCTCCACCCTGCCCGCCGGGGCGCAGAAGAGGGGCGTGCTAATGCCGGAGGCTGCTGAGACGCCTATCAGGCGTCCCGGGCCCCGGAGCAGCCCTGCGCCCTGGAGACAGGGCCTGCGGCTTGGCCACACGGCCCAGCCCCAACCGCAGCAAACAAGCAAGCCTTACTCGTCCTCCTTTATGGATTCCCCGGCAGGCGCCCGCTTGCTCTGGCCTTCAGGCTCTCCCAATGCCAAGGTACTCCACCACCCCTCACCCCCATCAGTTACCCTGATAACCTCAAAGTCCACGTCACAGAAAACATTATGATCATCAAGCATCCAGCTTCTCCCGGCCCACCTTAACGGTCCGGAGGGTCCAGTTCTTTCAACATTACACCAGGGGTGATAATGCTAAGGCCTGCTGGGTGGCCTCAAACTAACCCTCCACTTGTGGGTTTTATTCTTTTTTGAACACCAGTGAGAATTTTAGTTCTGGGCTGCTGTGAAGCCTGACTACAGTCCACTTACCTGGCTCAATACTTTGAATTTACTTTCAGCACCCATCTTTTTTTTTTTTTTTTTTTTTTTTTTTTTTTCTTCTTGGACGCTCTGCAACCACGACCCTCCAATGTATTATCATTAAACCTCCCAATGACCTGTTATCTTTTCTCGTCATCTGATCTCCTCTTCTCCAGGACATTCTGGCTTCAGATAATCTGGATACTAACTGGTATTCTACATAGTGAGAACGCATTTACTAGAACCTAATGGCCCGATTTCTGTTTGTACTGTGGACAG